>MQRK01204949.1:41215-66386 GCA_001938485.1 Girardia tigrina | reverse complement strand
GAATAAATTTAATATTAAAAAATGGCCTTTCTTTTCATTATTATTAAAAATGCCATTATCAGTTCTAGATAATATATATATATATATATATATATATATATATATATATATATATATATTTATTTATTTATTTATCTATTTATTTATATATTTAATTATAAATTGGAATTGAAATTGTGAATACTCTTGATAAATTAATTTTTTTTCTATATTGTTAACCAAATGAGTAAAATCCATTGATGAGTGTAACTACTGTAGTTGGTTTATATTTATATAGAATATGTTCAAAATAGGATTGTAATGAGATTCTGATTATGTATCAAAAGATTATAAGCAATTTGATATTTTCTTTCCTTTTTCTTGTTTTTGGAATTGACTGATTTTGTTTACAATTGTTCACAGATAAAAAGAAATCCTTAGTTGTCAGAGCGATAGCTTAAAATATAACCCCTGTTGACGAACGGGCAAGTAAAAAAGGGGAAAAGAGAAATGAAAGTAATACAGGGACAAAGCATTTATAAATTTCTACAAAACCAGATGAATTTCGTATTTTTTATAAGTCTTTTTGTACATGTTTTAAATAAGACAGGTTTAAAATTACTATTTACAATGACTTTTTACGTACAAGATTGCTTGTAGGTTATGATGTTTTTCACTACTTTTCTTCACAAAAACCTTTTGTAGAGGTTTTGTAGAGCATTCAGTAAAAAATAATAATACACTTATAAAAAAAACAATACTTTTTAAAATCATTCATTTCCAGTCTCACAATAGCGCGTGGTCGGAGGGAGATGAAATAATGACCGAAAAATCGACCTTGCGTGACGGTTTATTGTAAGGAAATAGTTAAATGTACTAAAATTTTTTGATATTGATTGTATCAATAAATATGAGTTTTAAATTTAAAATATTCTCATTTTATTAAAATTATAATAAACCAATAATATTCCCTAATTGAGACATGATTATCCATTTTCACTTATTTTAAAGGTTCATCTTTAACTTAATGATTAACTCAATGATCCTTAACTCAATGATTATAGGTTTCAAATATTTTAAAGTCTCAGATCCTTGTCTTAACTTTAATTAATCCCTTTAATAAATCCCTTTAATTCAGAATTTTGACTGTTGTTTGAAACAAATCTTTTTAATATTGATTTCAATGTTTTTTATTATTTTTTTACCGAAATATAAATGATAAATTTGTAATAAAATTTTCCAACGAAGAAGTTTTTTTCACCTTTTAGAATTTTGAACCTATGAGGGACAAGAACGTTTTGCCTTCTATAATAGAGGTACATATGTGATCATTCATTTGTTGGGTGTGATATTATTGGTGTTGTATTTTATATGATTATTCTAATTTTATTAATTTAAATTCATGTGTTTCATGGTATGCTTTAGCATCTGAGTTTATTTTGCCCCAACATATTATTTAGATATGTCTCTCCTCTAAGTGTCTCTAACTCACACTTATTAGAGATTCATATCGTACCCCATCAACCCCATCTGGTCCTTTTGTCTCGTCAATGAAGCTGATGAAGTACCTACTGGGTTCTACATTATATTTAAATATATTAAGTCTATGAAAGTCGGCTTATGCTACTTCTATTTAATTAATGATCATCTTATTTTTTCCCCAACATGTTTTTTTTATTTGATTACTATATTTCTTATTATAAGTTTATCATTTTCACATCAAAGATTTAAGTTAAAAGAACATGAACAAATTATATGTTTACATTGTTTTATTAAAATATAACAAAAGAAAAGACTAATCAAAGGTAATCCACCCATCGTCCCTAATCATCTAAATCTGATAGATTGACAAACTCTTCACCTTTGCCAGTTGTGATAGAGCGGAACTGTAGGCGATCACGATTCACCTTCTGAATTTCAAGTTTTGATTTAAAATGCAGCCATTCTTGTTGTTCCATAGTTCCTTGGAAATTATTTGTTGGATAAAACAACGAAATTTGATGCGAGGTATCAAAATCAGAAAACTTTCCTTGACTGGTGTCATTTCTGTTTACCGTCTTTCCATCTTGGACGTCAACCTCAATACGACTGGTTTTAAAAACAGCTTGCAGCTCATTCTTGGCCTGTTGAAACATTTAAGCCTTTCGCTTCCTCTGCTCCCGCCGCTTCTGAGATCTGCTGAGCACCCCAGAAGAAGATGATGCCATATCCTCTTTCATAATTGACCCATAAATGTTTGGATTCGTCACTAGAGGCTTCTTTTCCGTATTTGATCCAATATTGCTTGCTGTTTCTATAATTATTTCCGGTTGCTCTTCTGAAACCTTTTCGATCACCTTCTTGTAGTAGTTGGACATATTTTGTTGAATTCTTAACTCGGTGACCTCGTTTTGCAAAGATTTAATTTTTGTTGTCCTAACAAATATTTGTCCACAACCGGTTTGTGAATTGATAGAGGAACTGAATTCTTTCTGTAATCCTCAAATTCGGTTGTCCTCTTCGCCAATTCGTCCTTCAGCTTGTCACATTCGGTTTTCCATTTCTGCAACTCCAGCAGCAGTTCTCTTTGTTGTTCTTTGCTTTCATTATATTTTCTATCCATGCTAAATAAGGACAATGAGTGGATTAAAAAAAAATAAAAAGATTAAAGAAAATTATGGAGGCTAAGAGAAACGAATTCTCTTCTAGAAATAAAACTTGGCAAGGACTTTCTCAAACTTCCAGATCGTCAATAGTCTCGGCAGGCACTATAAGCACCTGCCGTTAATCTATTAACAGATCGGCAGTCATCAAATTACCTCACAACCTGTTCCTATTCCCTACCTGATCGGCAGGAACTATAATCCCCTACCGTTATCCATCGACAGATCGGCAGCCTTGAGGATGTTCCCCAACCTCCATCAACTTCAAAAAAAAGAAATAAAATATAAAAATTACCTAAGTACAAAAATGTCTTTTTTTTAAATAAAATTTATTCAAAGAAAAAAGTCTGAACAAGTGCACAAATTCGGATGAATTTATACCAATCTTTCGTCACAAAAACTCACAGAACTAGCAAGCAGACAATTCTCACAGTCAACCTTCAATCATCCATCACTAAATCAACAGTCCTCAGGTAGAAACAACCCGGAGATGACCAAAATTCCGATCAAACCCACGTCAACAAATCAGGCCATCAAATTCTCACAAGAAAATATTCAAATCGATAGGATCCAAGGGTCAAAACTAATTAAAAGTTTCTATTTTTTAATTAATTAATTATAAATTATATTTTTTATTTTTTGTTTTTTTTAGATTTAGGGAGTTTTTTCTTCGCCTGTCTCGGTGCCGGTGCAATGAATAGGCCCGAGGCTGACGTGAAGGAAAAATTCACTGGTCCCAACACATTTGTCATAGTCTAACTGATTAATTTGTGATTTTAAAATTTAAATACAGCATAAATAGTTTTTGTAGCTCAATTTTTGTGTCCTTGATTATTTTAGCTATTTATGCGATGTCAAAATAATTATTACAAAATTCATTTAAAAAATTATGTTTCTTTGACATTTTAAAATTATTTTTTAAATTTACGTATATGGTTGCGAAGTTATAAAGTCTTTAAATAATATTGTAATTTTATTGAAACTTTAAAAATCATTGAATTTGATCTCTTTCGTAGACATGTAACTAGAGATGGCAAACATCATGGAATTTTATTTCAAGATTCATAAATGTTTCCCTTGGGGAATCCTTAAATTTAATTGAAAACATAAATACCATATTATCAGTTATCATAAATCAGAACAAATTTTTCAAAACTCTTCAAACACAAAAAGATGAACTTAGCAAACATAATTAAAATAATCAAAAAAGCCATTTGGATCTGAAAAAAATTAATAATTTCCAATTTGGTAATTTAAAATATTCCATTTTCGCGATATTCTTCATACAAAAATTATTTTTTAAATAAAATTTCGTTCGATTCAATTGTAGTTGTTAGTTTCAGCTGTAGTTGTTACACATAGTCACTACTTCTCCCACGACATTCATCCATTTGTGGTGTTAGTCTTTGAGTCGTACTGCAAATTATTTTTTTTAAAGCTCCGCGCCCAATCTACTGATATGACGTTCATCACTGCGTCTGTGTCCAGCAAGCACTCTATTTCTATCTCCTCAATTGTGACCACTATAATCGGTCATCCTTGCAGTTTGTTATACGAAATCGTCTTCCTTACAACGTTATTCCCCATACTCATCATTACTGGTCTCCCATCCATCTCCCCTTTCGTCTTTTTTACCCATTTTACAACTTTCTCCGTCAATCTTCTATCCTCATATACACTCTCTTTTCCCGACCTAATCGATGTCTCTTCCCTTATATCACGTCTATCAAATACCTCGTGATTGCAATTATCTAGCTGAATATTCGCGTTCACTACCGTTTTCTTACTTTTATGTTTATCAAAATTTTTATTAAAACTTATTAAATCACTACTTTTACCATAATTAATTACAGTTCCGTTTATCATCACTTTAATTTTTTATTCTATCGGCTGTAACATAAAATCAAAATAAAAATTCGTGATTGTGAGGAATGTTTTGAAACGTTTGTTGTTTTATATTGTGCATATTGTACGTTGATTCGGATTGTGTCTCTCCTATCCAGATGGCTGATTAGTATTTTCTTTGATTTCGACTGGTGTTAAAAACAGCTTGTAGCTCACTCTTGGCCTGTTGAAACATTTGAGCTTTTCACTTCCTCTGCTCACACAACTTCTGAGATCTGCTGAGCACCCCAGAGGAAGAATATGACATATCCTCTTTCATAATTGACCCATAAATGTTTGGGTTCGTCACCAGAGGTTTCTTTTCCGAATTTGACCCAATCTTGTTTGCGGTGTCTGGAATTAACTCCGGTTGCTCTTCTGAAACTTTTTCGATCACCTTCTTGTAGTAGCTGGAAATGTTATCGTAGACATGTTGTTATCTCTGGCATCTTTAAGTGCTTTGATTGTGTCATAAGAGTTTTTTATATCTATATGCCAGAGGTCTTTGGTTCCATGGTTATAAACTTGTAATCAACCCGGCTTCCCGACACAGACCAATCAGCCTCTCCAATCATGATGATTTTTAAAATTGGTTTCTCTACAAGTAAAGCATCTTGTGACGATTTCTGCGATTGCATTATTTATGTTTCGCCTGTATCAGAGTGCTGTTGGGTTTACACCAACATAAAACATGGATCTGTGTTTCTATATCTTGACCACATGCCCTGCACATACATTGTTGTCTTCGTTTTTTCGGGTTATAATTGGTTGGTAAACTATTAGTCCTTGCGCTGTGTAAAAAGCGCCATTCCTCGATGGATAGTGACTCGTTGTAAAGTACTTTGGAGCTGAAGTTGTGTTCTGCCAATGAAATGGCTGACATTCTAGCCATCCTTTGTTTGCTCCATTTGTCAAATTTCATTTTGTTATAGATTTTGTGCAAGTGGAAAGTTATATTGTCAATTGAATGTTCACTTAGTATCATGGAGTCATTGGATATGTAAACTTTTAAATAAATACCTAGCTCGTTGGTGACAAACTGAATTTGTAATTCAATGCCTTTATGGTATTTGAGTGAATTACGAATCTTGGTCTACCAAGATTTAAATCCATTATCTTTGTCACCTGTGTTAATCCAGTTTAGGCAATCAGAGAGTGTACATTCTTTTTTAGTACCGTGATATCTGTCTAAGGTGTTGAATAAATTGATAAAGGTGAGATGACGTGATGTTTCGTCAGAGCACACCATGTTCCTGTACGCTTGAATTATAGATTGTATTGCGTATTCATCTCGAGCAGAGACTAAGCCTAAACCACCCATTTTCTTGCCAGCATAAATGTAGTCATTGGATGAATTTGGGACCGTTCCACAAATCTTCTTCAAGTAACGATGAATTTCCACGTCAAAGCCACTTTAAAAGATAGATTTTGTGGTTTCGTGGTGGCCATAATCCGTAAATTCCATGTTTGATATATTATAATTTCGAAAATAGAAGGTGAATCGTGGGTGTATAAAGATTCTACACGCTTCTATTTTCTGCCAGGGAAATAGTATTGATTAGGTTATTTTTTTCAAGTCCTTAATAGCTGATATCAATAGAAGTTCAGGAGTGAATTTTGTCTTTCTGGTAAAGTCTACTCAGAGATAAGGGTAACCTCCTTCATCTGTGACTATATGTATTAGTATGTTATTAATATGGATTGATTCATTCTTAAGAGGAGTTGATAAATATCTACATTTGACAGGGTTGAACTTCATAGAAGTCCATTCAACCATGTCACATGCAGATGAAACCATGGCTTGTAAACAAGAGTTGCTGATTGCAACTAGTGTAATATCATCCGCATATGCCAGACAAGTAATCTTACCAGCCTCGGTGTCAATACCAAAAGCCTCATTATCTTGTATGAATATTTTCATACATACAATCAAACATACAATCACACACACACATTCATACGTACAATCAAACATACATCTGCATTGACTTTCTAATGAAGCACACTGATCCCCTCTCCCTGTGATCGTGCATCCTCGTTTCCCTGATCATCTCTGAATTTTCTGTAACCTCTGGGATATTCCTGTCTTTAGAATCTTCTTTTCTTTTGGTTTCGTCAATATAGCACCGTCTTGAAGAGTCATCTCTTCCATACATCATCTAATTCGTCCAATTCCACTACTGAATATTTCCTATTTGTGTACGTCGGCCGGTCTCTATATCTTTGATTCGAGTAATTTTTCCTATCATTTTCCCATCGATTTCTTCCATTATCCCGTTTCCATTGCTCGCGTTCCTTAAACCTATTCGGGTTTTCATAACATTGTGTTCTTATGTGTCCTTTTTTATTGCAATGATTACATGTCCCATTTTGACAGTCTCTTCTAACATGTTCTTCTTCTTGACATGCCCAACAAGTAATTTTCCTGACTTTAAAACTTTTTCTTGTATCTTCTGCGATTTCTCTATTCAGCGGTCTTGTTGTTCTCCTTTTATTTTCCACTGTTTTCCATTCATTTTCTCTTTTTGTATTATATACTGCCACTAGTGCGTTTCTTTTCTTTTTCTCATGTTCGAACTTTCTTGTTTGTATTTCTTCAATCTCATCAGATTTCGTGATACCTTGAATGGCTATTTGTTTTTGTACATCATCATCATCTATTAAGTTAGCGTATACTAAATTCGATAATTCTTTCTTACCCAACCTTTTCTCTACCAATTTCTCTATTAGTTCGTCTGGCTTTCTAAATATTATTGTGGGATCGCTGGAGCCAATTCTCAGATCTAACATTTCTTTCATTAAATCTAGTACGGTTTTTTCCTTGGAGAACGATGCTCTTAAATTTTCTTCACATGTTTCACCGGGTGCTGTTTCATAATTAATTATTGCCTCCGGAGTCATATATTGCGTGACTAAAAGGATTTTCCTTTCTCCGAAAATCTCATTATCTTCGCCTATCTGTTGAAATTCTTTATAAATGCTTCCACTTTTGTTTCAGATCCGTCGTTTGTTTCTGGACCTTTGATATTCGGAGTCACGTGGTCATGTGTCGCTTTATTAAGAACACCAATTTGGTTTTTCATATTTTTATTTAAACAACACTTTTGATTGTCCTTAAAACAATCTTTGTCAAAGCTTTCATACGATTGCATTCTAAACTAAATTGATTAATGAATTAATTCTTATTATTTTTTAGCAAATGCGGAAATAAATATTTTAATAAAATATTTACTAAAAACTTATTGCATAGAAATTAAAATGATTATTAATTATTTAAAAAATATTAATTTGATTATTTATTAAAAATTGTAAAAACTAATTAACTTATTTAAAATTGTAAAATTATTTGAAATTAAAAATAAATTTAAACATAACATATTTTTAGATTATTAGAATTCAAATATTAATCATCCATCTGGGTAGGAGAGACACATTTCCAAATCAACATACACATTCAAACAGAAAATATCAAACATTCAAAATATTCCTCACAATGTATTCAGTCGTACAATCATTGCAGGTATATGTTGATGAACAATCCGAGTACAGATCTGCAATGAGAGAGCAGGAGAATGAATCTATACCTTTTATTCTGAGAACTTCTAATATATGATTAATTGGAATGCTACCAAACACATCAGTTAGATCGAGGAAAGCAATGTGAAGATGTTCATATTCCTCCGGTAAAATTCTCATGTTGTTATTGTGTTCAGCGCACCCGTCCGATGGTCCGATGCCTTTTTGGAACTTTGAAATTAAATTGATCTTCACCAGCCTTTGTTCCAATTGAGTGCATAGGCAGGATGTGAACAACTTGGCAATGCATTCCATCAGAGCTATTGGTCTCCATGATCCTATATCTTTGTAATTTCCTGACTTACCGGGTTTAGGGATCAATACCGTTAGGAATTTCTTCCAACTGGGTGGAATGACTCCTGTATCAATGATTTTGTTGAATAATGTGACCAGAAATTGACAACCCGGGTCGCAATAGTCAATATCTGCATAGCCAATGTTTGATATACCGGGACTAGTATTTTTGGTGTTCTTGAGTATGTTGGCAATCTCTTCTGGAGTGACATGCTGAAATTTAAACTTTGATGTTTGGTGCTTGATGTTTGGTGCATTGCTACAATCTGTTTCAGGAGGATATTCGCTTTTTAATATGGCGTA
The DNA here is from genome assembly GCA_001938485.1 of Girardia tigrina. Lineage (NCBI taxonomy): Eukaryota > Metazoa > Platyhelminthes > Tricladida > Dugesiidae > Girardia > Girardia tigrina. Next base: position 57,708 of record MQRK01204949.1, on the reverse strand, counting down.
ATTTGTAAGAGATTCCAAAAGATAGCTCTCCATCAACAGTAGTGTCACTTAAAATTATATCCATGGCCTTTTTCGATTTTATTTTAAAGTAATTTCGTAGATTTACATCCGTTTTTTTCTAATGTTCCTGTTGTTTCTTGATGCATTGAGATTTTTGACCATTTTAACTCTTGCTTGCAAAATGTAGTTGGTAATGAGCAGAGTTCAATTCTTCATCACTTTTTGTGGAGATAGCCATTATTATATCTGAGATTTTTTTGTAACGCAATTCTGTTAATCTTTTCTTTAAGTTTTTTCTTGTCGTCTATTTTTTTTTAACTTTCTTTTTAGTGATTTTGTAAATTATTTCTTGCATATCATTGTTGGGAGGGTTGTTGTCATACAATTGCCATATAAAGTTGGCAATCCAGTATCCACTCTCTGCAAATTTTTGTGAAGTTGGCAAATCATTGGATTGTTTCAAGATCCAACATTCACCTTCTAATAGAAAGAAGGAGAGAAGATTAGCATTGATACTGATGATTGCCAGTTCTTGTTCCAGTGTTAGGGACTCCATGACATTATAAACGATGGTAGTTTTGTTGTTAACATCAAAAACTACTAGAATCCATTGCAAGTCTGATATACATAACGGGCAAAAAACTTTATCTATATTTATAAATATTTTATATGATATATTACTTTTTATATATGATTCATTATTTTTGGCAATTTGATAAGTGGCTTGTGTAGATAAGGTAAGCCACTTATCATTAGGCGGTAATATATCAATAAGATTCGACATTTGGAAACATTCAAATCATCGGAAGTTCATAATTGTTTCCCTTTTGGTATTATATACATTAACTTTCTGTTAAATTATTTTTTTAGAATAAACTTTTGTTTTAGATATCCCAGAGGCTGAAATGTCCCCACCCTAAGTTCTTCCCGCAGCACGATCCAATACATGAAGGCGTAGCTGATGACAGCGTTTTCGGATGTTTTCTATGTTTATTTCTAAGAGGGGTTGATTGTTTCGTTTATTATGCTTTCTATAAAGCCGCAGAAAAAGTACCACAGTCATTATTGTTCGTCTGCTGCTCACATTCGGGGAACTTCAATGGGAGCTGCACTCTACAGGGTTTATTTTTTCTGTCTGTGACGACTTCGTTTATGGTAGTAATGAGTGACGCCACTAGAGCTGTGACTGTCTTCTCACATGGAAAGTTACTCAGTGAGTTGTAGATATACGCGTGTTCCGGCGTGCAGCACAGTGCAAGCCAATGTGTGATATTGTGATTGATTGGATCTACACATGCATCTCTTTTTTTGTATTAAAGCCAGTGGAGCGGAGAATTGCCAATTTGACCGAATAAAATTAAAAATATATATAATTAAATAAAGTAATAAAATAAAATAAAAAATTTCAAGTCAGTGATTATTAATCACCAGAAGTTTGAATATGGTTAAATTATTCGTCGATCTATTAATTCAACGAAATTGATAATTAATGAATTGTGAGCCCCCTTTGTGATACATGTATATTTTGAAATGAATGGAATTTGGTAATCAAGTATGTATTTTATTTGTGTTGTACGAATGTCTGAATGCACTGTGTTTGTGTGTAATGAATGTAAATGAACATTTTTTAAATTTGATTGGTTGAGTATGTGTGTTATTTTTTTGGAATGTGAATTTTAATCACAATTTTCAATTTCAATTTAAAAAGAGAATTTTGTCAATAAAATAAAAAAGTCTTCAAATAATTTTACGGCGATTTAAATATATAGAAATAAATTGACAAAAATAATGAAAATGTGGGAAAAATTCGGACATGAAGTTAAAAGCCAATATAAAGATGAGCAACTGAAAGTCATTTGTTCAGCCAATTTAAAATTGGTGCCTGAATTCATCATAACATCGAAAAAGAGTGCATTATCACTCGAAGTTTTCCAAGCAGATAAAGATGCGTGTCATCATTTTCTCGGTTGGGCTATGCCACATTTGAATTGCGTAAACGAGATGCGATTCCGCTGAATATTTTGTTCAATAAAATGAAAAGCACTTTTCAACCGACATGCACAATGAAAAACAATTCTTCTCTTTCTAAAATATCGCGGAGACATGGCTTCCTGTCCAGCCAGTAAAAACCGAATTTAAATCTTCTCCATGAAACAACCTAGTTGCGACAAAGTCTGGCAGAACCAGAGACTTTTGTGAGATGATGTTGTGTTCCAAGAAGGTATTTATATCATCGTTATCGAACCAAAATGACGGATCTGGCGGCCTATCTGCATCTTCAACAACAGTCAAAGTTGCAGGGCCATCCCTTCAAATTTTTTTGTTAGTTTTTTTTGTATATTTTTTTATTTTTTGGAGCTACAAATCGCGAAGACACGCTGGAAGGATCCGAGAATAAGTCACTATCACTGTCATTAGCAGTGTTTTCTTTTGTCAGGTCGGCCGCTGACACGGTAGATATAAGTCCAAGACTATCATCAAGGTCAACCGCAAATTTGACGACGACAGTTACTCGACTCTCGGTATTCCGAATCCCGTAATCGTAGCAGCATTATCACATTTACCAGCAACTGTCAGCAGAACCGATCTGGTTGCATCATTAGACATAGAGTCATTTGTTTTTATATCATCATTGCTATTATTATTTCTTTTTACATTGACAGTTTTTTTGATAGTGTTCTCAGAGGCAACTTTAATGTCATACATTGAAAAAAGACTTTTGACAATTACATAGTTTAATAAAGTGATTTTATGTTCTTTGACAATGTTTTGTAACCTAATCTTTAGATTAACATCAGCATCTCTAAGTCTAAATGTTTGTGTAGATTGTTTAGTAATTTTAGAGTTTTATAGATTTTATTTTTGGCTTCTTCGTAATTGTCTTTTTTTAGAGAGTCATGAAGTTCCAATGAGATTTCGTCACACAGTAGCCTAACTGCAGTGCCATAGCCATTGAACTGTTTGTGACATCTGTCACATATATATTCTAAGATGTACTCTAATTTCTCTGGAGAGAATACAGTCAGAGCTCGATGTGTTATTAGCACTTCTTTCCATGAGGCTCGGAAATATTTTTATTATTAATATTTTTATTTCAATTTTTCAATAAAAATTTTATTTTGAATTTTTTGTCAATAACTGTTTTTTGTTTATTTATTGTGAAAAATATTTTAAAAAAATTAAAAAAAATTTTTCAGATTAACTCAAATTAAATTTAATTAAAGTCTGTAGAAAAAAGAAAAAATGATGACACCGAGACAAAATCAATTAATGCTTCCTCATTTAAATGTGGTCGGTCTGATTTTATTTGGGTTGCTTTTGCTTTTTCTTGTAATTTCTTTTACAAAAATTTTTAAGTTATGCGTTTTTCTTTAATTAATTAATTTAAATTAAAATAAATCATAAATCGGTTGTGATTCTTGGCGGCTTAGTTTCTTGGGAATATTTATTTTGGCAATAATAAAATCAGGAATGAATTTTTAATTAAAGATCAATAAAACAATTTTTTTCATATTTCCATTTTTTTCTTTTTATTTATTTTTTTCAATAAGAACCCAAACGAATTCAATTTTGCATATTATAATTAATAAAATGATGAATAAAAATATAATAATAATTTAGTTTGTCAAATCGATTTTAAAAAAATGAATTTATTATAAATTATTAAATTTTTTTACTGAGGCAATATTGGCAGAGAGATAATTGGGTTAAAAATGTGTTTTATAATTTATTTTACATTAATATAATTACTGAATAATTTCAAAAGTGTTATTATTTTTGTAGTAATATAACCTTTATAATAAATGTTTATTAATTTTAAATAAGCAAATAAAATTAATATATATGTTTATATTGCATTTATTTTGGTTTTGGTTTCAATTATTTATTCATAGTAAACTTTTAGAGACCCATTTCAAATTCCTAATAATCATAATGATAAACCAAAAAAATATGAATAATATTAATTTCACAGTTATAAAATGCTTTTGATGTCCTGAAAAAGAACAAATCACAAGAGATTTCCTAATGTAGAGCGTACTTCTTTTCATGAACATGATCATCAAGAACGAGGATAGATTTAAAGCAAGTGATCAAAACGTCGGAAGAAATGAGTTGAAAAAATATTCTTATATATCTTAAAATTGAAGATATTTAACATCAAAAGTTAAGTGTGGTGATTCGGAGAGACGATGATAAAAAACTACATCAAAAAAAAATAATTAAACTGAAAATCTGTGATCAAAATTAAATCTGATGTTTAAATAAACACAAATAAATTGCGTATATTTGTGTTTTGAGAGTGAGTGCCTGAATCAGATCCTACCGGTTGCCACATGGTAGCACTGAAATATGGGCGTTCATGGAGTGCGCGAGCTACCTATCCGACCGACGATACCTCACATGATCAAGAGGTGCTCGTCACCACAACTCGGTCTGGCGGTCAGCACTTCATTAAAAAATTCAATGAATATAAAGATACGGAATCAACTTATAAAAATTTGAAAAAGAAATATTCACTAATTACTAATCAGTGATTAGTGAGAAATATACGAAAAAGAGACACGAAGCGAGGATGTATGATCAAGAGGAGAGCTGATCATTATGCTTCATTAAAAATAAGTGTCTGTGTGATGATATAACTCTCAAAGTTTCAAAATTAGATGGAACTATTAAAAAAAAGATCTAAGTTCCGTTTTTTAATAGTGTAATTATGTTGTCCGTTTTTATTCATAGCGTATTTTTGGGTTTATTTTTATAGTATAATTTAATTTTTTTTAATAGAGTAATCCCGCGATATTTTTTGATATTCTGCTTTCTTGTACCTCTAAAATCGATGTGCACTTTGTGTAAATTTACACATGCTAATTATAGGAAAAAGTAATCAATATATGAAATTTCTAATTGCACATTCAAATAGAGAATCAAAATGTGCATCAAACACATGATATCAATTTTTGACACTAGTACTTTTAAAAAATTTTATGTATTGATTTTTGCACTTTTACACATGTGCAGATTGAAAAGCACTGTCCTAGCACATTAGAAATGTGCGGCACAATGTGCACTATTGATTGTCACTTTTAAAGTATAGATTAGCACATCTGGGCACTGTGCAACGGTCACTTTTTTTCTACGGTCCCTAGTGATAGGGTCACGGTTGCTATGGATACGGTAACCGTTACCATGGTTACAACCTCCTTGAATCGCTGTATCCGTTGCTAATGAAAAACGTCCCCTGGTTACCGTTGTTATGGTAACCAATTCCTTGGTTACTGTCACCAAGTGAACCGGAACGGTTGCTATGGTAACCGAAAACATTGCTAGGGTGATCGCGACCGTTGCCATGGGTACGGGCTACCCCCGGGGGGTCAATTATCGATTGAGGGAGAACATACATTTTCCCCCTACTGAAATTAGACAAAATAATTTTCAAATTCAGAAAAGAAGTAGAAAATTTGTTTGAATTTTTAATAATAACAATAATTTGTGCTTATTTTATAATTATTGTTCTTATCAATGAATTCGAATATCAAGGTAATTAACATTGTTAATAATGATCATTTATTTTTATGGATTTTGTAAAGTCACACAGAGTTCTGACTGTCCAATGAGAATGCGTGTTGTTTACCAGTTTAATGTCGCGTGCGTCGTATGACTCATAATTCTAGAGAATTTTATATAATGGTGTTTGTGTGCGTGGTGTTTTACTCATTATTGTCTTCTCAATGTCTTGTGTGAATTTTATTTTTGATGAATGTGTTTCTTTTTAATATTATTAACTATTTTTAGTTAATAATTAGTAATGCAATAACAATTTAATTGTCATTGAACCTTATGACTTATCTAATCATTCTTATTAAGAGTTTCGACCTACTTGATTCTCACTTCAGATATGATATCTCCAAAATTTATACTTATTTAGTTTCACTTTTAATTGAAGCGAATTAAATAGAAAAACATGCACAACAATCTCCGATTAAGAGTAATTATCGCAATTTCGATTTTTACTCGTAAAAAAAAAGAAAACTCAACTGCAACACCATCTTTAATCCCAATGAGCTTAGTCAATTTAAACTAATCGACAATAGAGAAAGGAAAATGAAATCGAGTTTATCAAGAAAGAAAACATGATGTTGGTAATTATTTATTCAACAGAGCTGACTATTTTTTTATTGATACGTATTCACGTTGAGAATGCATCGCACGGTTTTTTTACTAAACGAAATCACGAAATCACGAAATCGACAAACTAACACAGCATCAAATTTCAGTATGAAATTATGAAATTAATTAGAAATTAATCCCATGGAATTATGGGATATTCAAATTAAAATAAAAAATCAATTACAAATAAATAAAAAGATAATAAAATTGAGAGATATATTCAACCTTAAATTTGCCACTGGGTCTGAGTTGTTTTTTTTGGTAATTGAGAGTTAAACGAATTAATCAAATAGAAAGAAACCGAATAACCGAAGTTCATCAATCCTACCAACCGAAAAACTATAATTACTATTTATTTTGTGTCGATCCAAAAGTACAGTAATTTGACTATATTAGTTATTTTAAATTGTTATATTTGTTAGCAATATAGTTATTTTCGTTTGACATTTACTTATTTTTTTTGTAAATTACCAAGCTCACCTACTGACTAGCTAGGTTAGCTTAGTAATCTTTTCATATCATAAAGAAGCACTCACTCATAATTTCTATTGGTCTAACGAGTGAGTGATTCTATAAAGATTTATTGTCATTTTAATTATTATTTATGCGCTGAAAACTTTTAAATGATATTTCTCCTTTCTATCTTTATTTTGAAATCATTCTACTAAATTAATAATGTTAATTGGAATTTTTATTTTACTGTTTTACTTTAACTAAAAATTAATTATATTTTATCTTTTATAATTTTTCATTTTCTTTTGATTAATAATTATTTTTCATATTTTATTTTACCAATAAATAATAAATATTTACTGTTTTCTTTCTTTTTAATCAATTTTATCATCTTATAATTTTATTTATAATTTTATTTAAAAAATGATTTTATGTAAAGAAAGAACATTTATTTAATTTAAAACTTAGTTAAAAGTTATTTACTTTATTTAAATTTTTAATATGAAAATTGATGATATGAAAAAATTAATGATATGAAAATTGTATCTTATGCTGTACTTTAAAATGCAAATTATACTCGAATAATTATTTATCGTGAACATCCAATATACCAATTTTCCATCTGGGTGGGAGAAACACATTTCCAAATACTAAACTCAACATACACAATTCAAAAAACCAATTTCAACATACCAAATTTAAAATATTCCTCACAGAAATAATAATAAACGAAATTCAACGGGGATTTTTTTATTTATTGTTTTTGGTGAATTATAAAAATGTGGACGAAAGGGATTAAAAATAATCTGACATTACCAAGTGTCTAAATAATCAATTATAAAATTTTCTTCTGTAAATAGAAAATTTAGGTCTGCATTATATTCAGGAAGAAAAATTTAATTTTGAGACTGAATATGACAATGTAGTCGATTTAATAGGCAATTAAATTTTCTTCTAAAAATGATGTAATAGAACAATTTTTATAAGTAGACGAATAAAAGATTTACAAGTTAGCTTTAAAGGAATGATTTATTTATTTATTTAATAATTCAAGATATTATTTGATAATAGTAGCAAAAGTTTTTTAATTTAATTAAAAATTTGAAGATTTGAAACGGTCTTCCCTTGTTCATTTTGAATGTTTATTAATGAGTTGTAGTATCCTATAAATAATGATTCCCAGAACTGTTGCTCAAAATGTGAATCAAAGCTCTTCTGTAAAACAAAAAAGATTCTATTTTCACAAAATAACCAATGATCAAGATCCTTATTCGATTGACTTGATTGTGAATGTTGACTAATCTGGGTTTTGAGATGACGATTTCTCTCTCCAATGTACGAGTTATTACATCCTTAACAATCCACAAATCGTTTTTGATTTATTTGAGAGGTAACTTTGAACTTTGAATGTTATTGAAACTACTTTGACACTTCTTATATTCTTGCATATACTGTTCTTAAATGCTTTATGTCCTTCAGAATATGGTATATTGATTTTTTGTTTGCGCTCTCTAATGCTTTTTCTTTGATCCTTTCTTAGCCAATGTTTATGGACATTATTTGTTCAATGTAAACCTAGCGTTGTGATCTATCTGTTTGTTTGTGAACATGTTGTCCCTTAGGCGTCCTCTATGAATATATAAACCATGATCTGGTTTCAATGTTACCAAGAGTTCGAAGCTCAGTGTGGGTGTTGTTAAAGAGATCAAGAAGACATTGGAAAAAGTTGGTCATGATGCAATACATAAATATCTCACAGATGTTGAAACTTTAATTCCTTTTCATCTCCTCTAAAAAAGCAGAAAACGAAGAATATATAAGTGAGAATCAGCTCTATTTACTGGTCATGTGCATTTACATCCAAAAAAGCATCATTAGATGGTTCAATATAAATTCTGAAACGTCCATAACAATTTATCAGACTCACAGGAACTATAAGCATTTAATATATGTTGTTTGCAAAGTCTGCGTAGTTGCGTGGTCGCGGGATCCGGCGTTGGTGAGTGGTCCTTGACTCGTTTTTCTCTTTCATCATTACACTGTCGACCAAAACACGTCCAATGAAAATTAATCGGAATGATAAAAGTAGAAGATTACGAAGTCCAACTTGTTTTAGGATAAAACCTTTTAAGATACTTGTCAGAATTAGAGACTGTCGTTATAGAATTATATAAGTGTAACGCTTTACAAAAGAAATGGATTTACAAAAAAAGATTTGCCTCGCCAAAGATTCCGGCGCAAAGTCTTGCTTGTCATGTGCTATTGAGTCGTTCGAAAATCTCTCAAGATTGATGCTAACCAAGACAATATCTAAAACAGATGGATACTGAAAAAAACATTTTACTCAAACATTTTTATTAAATCAAAAGTCTGTGTTTATTAGTCCATCAAAAAATTAGGCGCGATTCCTCTAAGGTACTCGATGATGTTTCGTTCTCTGTAAGTCCCGACAATTGTTCTGATCCTGGCATCTGCAGCGACGTATTTTCTGCGCTTTACATGCGGCTGCTCTCCACGAACGAATTGCTCATATATAAAGTCACGTCCTTTTTGAACACCTCGAATGCCGTCTATAAATTTCCAAATGTTTGGATGATCCACCCCGAATTCAGCTTGCAATCTTCGATGTGCTGCTTCCTCATAGTTGTTGGTTCGATCCTCTCCATTCATTGTCATCTTGTAGACAGACCACATATGAGAAGAAAATAATGCACGACGTCGAGTCTGGTTCCGATTTTGACGTCCAATGTAGAATGCTCAAACCAATCTATTATTGATGTGAGGTCCTCCATAATTTCATTTTCCAGTGCCTCCAAAGCACCATCAAGTTCTTTGATTGGAATAAATGAGAGAGCGACTATCATTCTGGCAGACAAAGCGAATTCAGGTTCGATGTTAGATCGGCTAAGCAGACCATCGTCTGCTAGCTTCTTCCGCGTGTTCTTCGTCAAATGAAAGAGGCATCCATGGATTGCATAATTTGGAAACACAGCCTGAATAGCTCCAATTGCGGCCAGTTCAAAGTCGATAGAAATTGACGGTGGGTTGAGATATGAACACAATTCTTTAATGGCTTATATATGCGGAAATATTGAATTTTATTGGAGATTTTAAATATACCTATGGTCTGTCAATAATGAAATTTTGATTACACATTTTTAATTAAAATGGCAACAATTTATACAGCGCCAAAATGGTCGCGCCAAAACGACCTGGCGCCAAAATGTCACGTACCTATCATTAGATATTGGAGATACATTTACATTAATATCTGATAATTTAGATTTTATTTTTTAAAATGATATTTAAACATCACAATTTACTTTTTGTTTTATTAAATGTTCAGCTTATTAAATGAACAAGCTAAAACGGGTAAAATGTTTTTTTGGTCCTGTTGCAACAGGATAGTAAAGAAATTAGAGAAATAATTTAAGCTATTGGGGAAGGGAAAGAAACAAAATTTAAGCAATACGAAGGACTTATAAGAACCTCTGATATCAGAATTGGGATACCGAAAGAATCCAAGAAGGATTGTATATTATTTTTGATAAAGCCCTTTGTCATGCCTGAGTAAAAAAAACTTACTCGTTCATGAAAGAAGAATATTATATGGAAGATGTTAAAAAATGACAGAGACAATAATACGGTTATTTAGGACATCTCAAACAGCAAAACCTTATACAGGAAAGACAAAAAGATAAGCAATGATAAGAATATTATGTTGATATATTATTTTTACTTAATATTTAAAACAATTTGATAACAGATCGACCATTGAACGAAATTTATATGGATTTTTGAGTACCGATAGCTATCATTAACATGAAAAAGTACGTTCTTGAAATAATAAACATGTTTAGTAGATATGTAAGCCTTAATGCAGTACATAATCAAGATGAGACGAAAACAATACAGAGGGTACAAAAAAGTGGAAATATCAATTTGGAAAATCCGCATTCATTTACGTGCACCTTGTTAAATTATTTGGATCTTGGTTATTCAGAGATTTCGAAAAATCCCTTGTTGCATTATAATTTTTGAATGTATACCACCATTGTTCGAACGGAATTGTAGAAAGAAAATTCCGAACATTTTGAGATACATTAAATGTAATATTTAAAGAGATCGGCAATAAAACTGGGTAGAATTATTACCATAGATAGATGTCTATATGAAATGAGTTAATTTAAAGCAAAATTATATAGCCCGGCGAAAGTAATTATAGAGAAAGTAATAAAGTAACGGATCAAATACTACGCATAAATATCGAATGGATGAAGCCTTTTAAAGAAGAGTAGTGTAAGGATAAATAATGATTCAGAATGAAGGCCATATTACATCAGTCATTTTCTATACCGTTGAAATATATCAATTCCATTGAATAAAAGAGCGAGGAATGTTTGGTATAATGTTTCATATGTTATAAAGTGTGTTGTCTCTCTGAAAAATAATTGCTGAATTTATAATATAACTTTTAAATGGTTTAATGAAATTAAATTAATTTCAACAAAAGTTAAATTTTATTAATATATATTAAATAAAATTAAATTTATAATTGTTTAAATAGACGAACTTGACAATTATTTTAAAGCAAACATTATTGAAAGATTCGGAAGATTCAGAAGAGATTCCAATTCAAAAGAAGATTACAGACTTTTTTAATACAAAAATGTTTAGCAAGTGAAATTCTGACTTCTTCTCACAAAATGTCGATATAGAAAACAGTAGTTACATTGAACATCATGGTATCATTCCCATGGCAGTTCACGGGTGAAACGACTTTTTTATACAAACTTATATTCTAGAAATTTGATGAGGTTCCAAAAATTAGATTATAAAAATCTGTTAATATAACATTAAAATTATTCAATTTTCGATTTTAATGAAATTAATAAGTTTTCAATTTATAATTTTCTAAAAATTTTTTGATAGTTTTATATTATTTGCTTTGAGAAATATAAAGAAAAGAAATTTTTATTTTCATAAAAAACAATTTTACAATAAATGATTTATTTTCTTTCTATTTTTTCTGTCATAAAAATCATTATTAATGCATTTTAAAAATTAATAAATCTTTAATTTGTATTCTTTAAATCATATTATATTTTTCCTTTAAATTTAATTATGCAATTAATAATTTGATTGAAAGAGATTTAGAAAATTTAATCTTTTTAGTAGATTGTTTTTATTTTTGATATTTTTTACATTATTTAAACATATTTAAATGGTTAAATATATATTTATATTTAAACACATATAACACCATTTTAATTTTAAATTTTTATTCGAAAACATGTTTCGCGACTTTTGTGGTATCTTCAGTTCTGTATTTAATTAGAAAGTTATTGTTTATATAGAAAGATGACCTTTACGTCACAGTGTGTTACGTCAAAATACTCTAATATGATTGGACGAATCACTTTGCACATTTAGACTAAGTTTACAAAACTTTATCAAGTGTGCTTCAGTAATTGTCCTTTCATAATTGTGATCAAAGTTACTAATCAAAAAGTTATATAATTAAAGTTAAAAGTTACTTTGATTAGTAACTTTGATCACAATTATGATCTAATTGATCTAATTAAATACAGAACTGAAGATACCACAAAGTGGCGAAACATGTTTTCGAATAAAAATTTAAAATTAAAATGGTGTTATTTGTGTTTAATTACTAAATTACCATTTGATTTAAAGAAATTAAATATATTTATATTTTTGAAATTCGGGATTTAAATTATTTTTAAAATAAAATTTTTGTAAAAATATAAAAGACAATTTTGAAGTGTTATTTAAAAATCATTTCCATTTGTGCAAGGTGCGAATCTAAAGGATTATTGACAGTCTTGATTTCAAGGAAAAGAATCCCTTTTCCCACGACAAATTATTTTTATGGGGTAGTATAATAATGTAATTTTTATTAATAGCACAATAATAATTTTTATTAAAAAAACTGAAACAAATTTTCTACTTCCTTTTCTAATTTTGGCAATCATTTCGCTGATCTTTATTATTTAAAAATTTATTTTAAAAATTATTATATTTTACAAATTATATTTTATAGAAATTCTAATTTCAAAACTCATTATTTTTAATTTTATTTGAAGTTTTCAAATTATTTAAATCTCGATCAGCAAAGGAAAAATAAAATAATTCCTGATAACAGCTAAAGCAAGTTTTTGAGCTTACTTGTAAGGGTGTTTCAATCTACATTCGAAGGTTTCTCCTGCTTATTTTGAATCACAGATGTAAGATTTTATTGTTTTTATAATTTATTTGAAATCCGGTTCCAAAAACCTTTAAAATGTGCTCATTAACCTTTTCTATGGAAAGTACTAATTATTATTACAAATATTATAACTCGAGATCAATTTATATCACTTTATATTTTATTTTATATTTTCTTTAATATATAATATCTTTTTACGATATCGAATTAAATGAACAGTTACAAAACCTGAAATATAATTTCCCATCCCCACAAAATATCTCATTTCGTACAAAGAGGAAATAAGGGACTCTTTAACTCGGGACCTCGACAGTCAGTCATTCTTCAGCTGTAAAGGAAATATAAAAACTGTTTTTTAGAAATTTGAATTGGTCATTATTACCGGTGTCTGTTATAAAACTGTCTGAATTTACAATCGCTCTTTTCGTTCTTTTAACTCAAAATTTTACGTTAATTTTTTATTAATAAAAAATAATTTAAAATTCCTTTTACAATGAAATTATAATTGATTGGAAATTTAACTTTTCGAAAAAAATATAACTTAATAAAATATAAAATAATATTTTCGTGAATATCAAATAAGTTTCCTATTTTAAAATTTTATTTTTGAATACATGTTGAAAACCAAAAGAAAATTCAATTGTAAATTTAAGAATAATTAGTATATTTTAGAATTATTTTTTACCTAAAATATTTAAATACATTTATAAATAAGTATATTATGATAAATAAAAGAGAAATCCTGTGAGGAGTTGTTGCAATTTAGTTTTCAAATGTTTCCTTAGCAACCTCCGTTGGCCGTAGATTGAAAAAAAATCACACAGAACTTCAACATTTATATTTTTAGATTCATCAATTTTTTTCCAGTGAGAGTTCCTTTTAGCATTTTACATATTTTCTCCAACTCTTTGTTTGGAATTCCCTTCACTAATATTCTGCTTCCAAATACTGTTTCTTTAACATCCTTCTTCATTGTTGCTTTTTCCTCTTGTCACAAATGAAGCTTCTAAACACTTCTAATAACTGACAGTTCTTCAGTCAACCTTTCGTACCAAAACTGTATCTTGACTGGAAGTTTCTTCATCAAAGTTTGAAGAAGACTCTTTGTCAACTTAATTCCATTTTACCATCATATTTTCAATCATCTCGGAAAATGTCTCTATTTTTACTACAGAATCCTTTTTTATGTTTAGAAGATGCTCTATTTCTTTCAAGACTGAAAGTTTTATTTCTTGTATCCAGTTGCTGTAATGCCAATTCAAAAACAGCCTTCCCTGAAATAAGATTCTCAATCAATCGACGAGCAGGTTCATTTAAATAATCTCAAAGAAACAATATTTTCTCTTCCTTAGATTCATCAACTGATTCGATACCATGTGAAAATGTGGTTCTTCAAATTGAAGTTGCCGCTGAACAGCCTCAAACCGTTTAAAACCGTTCAATGTTTATTTCTTAAAAATATAATTCTTAAACGACGAGGACTTTCTGTCTCTAATGAATGTGTTTCTTCTTTCTGGAGCTCAAAGAGCCAAACCTCCTCACACTTCCCCTCTATTCCTTTCAATATTGATAGTTTCGTCTAACTGGAACTATTTGGTTCAAACAGTGGCGTCCGGTCCGTGAAAGCAAGGGAAGGATTGCTTCCATTTGCAAAACCTGATTAAAATAAATTGAATTTTTTACAATATAATTTAAAAATTATTATTATTTTTTTATAATTTTTATATTTATTTTCACTGAAACATCGAAACGCTCAAATATATATGATTGGAGTCAGTCTTGCTGCTAGATATAATAAAAGTATTGCTTATTTTGAGCCAAGGAAAAATATTGTGAACGCGTTGAGTTCACTCAGCACAATTTAAAATATGCTTCCGTACGAATTTTACTGTAATAATGAATGAAATTAGCAAAATATTTCAGAATAATTTTTGCTAGGAATTAAAAATGTTAAGAAAATTTTTTGAAATAAGGTTAAATTAAATACGTACAAATTAAAAATTTTATATAATTAAATATGTAACGTTTGAAGAAATAAATTACAAAAATTAAGAAGATCTAATTAAATTGTTAATAATTAAAAATATTTGAGTTTTAAATATGATATAAAAATTAAAGTGTATAATTTTTTTATATGTATAACGATTTTTAAATATTAATAAAATTAAAGTAAACGATTAAATATTTTAAAATGTTATCGTAATTAAAAATTGATTTTTACAATTAATATAAAAAATCAAATATGAATATTTATAAGTATTTTTATTTACATCGGTTTAAGATTTATAAAACAACTTGTTTCTCAAAAAGAATAATAAGTTTTTTTTAAATATTAGATTTAAACATTTTTTTGTGTTGTATAATAAAGTTTTGATGTCTCAAGTAAATCTTAATAATAATTCCGATGATGTTCAAAGAACCTCTAATAATTTTAATTTAATATATCTTGTATCTGTATAAATTTCATTGTTTTATCTATTATATTATGTATTGTAATTGTGAATTTTTTTAAATAAAAATTCAAAAAAATTATTGACCTATGTGTTTTTCTTCTCTTGAAGTCAAAACTTATCGCACACTTCTGGATCCAAATATCCTTCAAAGTACTTCATTTGAACTTCTCTAGTACTTCCCGGTACATTTCTTTATAGTTTTCTCTAGGTGCTTTCCTCTCCCTATCCAGCTCCGCATCTCATAATTTATTCTTGAATTTGGTAAAAAGACATTTCTCAATTTTCTTCTGTGGAAGCCTTAGGAGAACTTCTTTTCTACATCGTCCAATTCCATTCTCAGTAACAACTTCACAGTTGCATCCTTCTCAGTGTTTTAGTTACTTAATGTCCGTCTCTTCTCCATTTTTTTCTTATAAATACTAATCTCTGATCCCTTCTCTGTCTTGAATATTTACCTTCATGACTCAATTTAAAACATCATCATGTTTCCCGCAAGGGAGAATACATATTATTATAAATTAATTACATATTACATATGTGAGGAATATTTAATTTGTTTGAATGTGTAAATGTATGGATGCTGTATATTGATTTAAGTATGTTGAATTTAGAATGGTGATTCTCCCACCCAGATGGAAATTGGTATTTTTTATTTAAATTTAAAGTGATTGACTATTCGAACACAATTAAAATTAAGTTTAATATTTTTTAGTAAAATTTAAATTAAATGCATTTTTAATAATTTGATGATATTTTTATTATTTTAAGATTTACTGAAAAATATTAAAAATTATTATTTTTTTAATTAATATTTTTAGAGGTTAAATATTTTAAAATATAATTTAGAAAAATTGTTCGAATAATCATGATTAAAAACAGAAATAAGAAAACCAATTAGAAGGATGACAAACGATGAAAGAGTCTTAATGAAATTCTGAGAGTCTTAATGACTCTAAATGTGATTGTAATAAAGATTCAAACGAGACTTGTTTAAATGTTCTTAATAATATATAAATTTATATTAATTATAACTTAGTTCATAAAAAATAAATTATTAAAAGTAGGACCAAGACTCTTTCTTATTTTTCATTGATAATTTCAATAATTTGTAATTATATGTACTTTACATATAAATAAATAGTAATTACGGTGTAAATTAAATAAATGATTTTGAAGCTTTCTCAATTAAAAAAAAA
>MQRK01204949.1:17522-29721 GCA_001938485.1 Girardia tigrina | reverse complement strand
TTAAAAATCGAAACATGTCCAATAGTTGTATTAAAAAAGCTTTAATCAAATTATATTTTCGAAATACTAAACTTGCGTTCACAAGACTCAATAATATATATATATATATATATATTATGTATAAATTAATTTTATTATATTAATTTGATTTTAATTATTTAAAAATTAACAAAAATAAAATAAATAAAATTATTTAAAATTTACAATAATAAAAATTAAAAATTTGAATAAATTAGTTTCAGATAATAAGAATTAAAATATTAATCATCAATCTGATTTGGCGAGGCACAATTCCAAATCAACACACAACATTTAAACATGTAAACACTACGCAAAAACATCATCACACCAAATATTCCTCACAGTGATGATTAAAGATGGAGCTTTACTTCTATTTTTACAAACTGCCAGAATACACGTAATTCGCGCACTTTCATAACCTGTGAAGGAAATACAAATGGATGCTGTGCCCTTTTGATTAATTGTCTAATGAAATCCTTAGTCCATGAACAGAGAAGTTTCATTTATAGCAATCATGTCGAAGAGACTGTATTTACTAAAATCTATCCCATAAACCCAGCGAGCGCACGTTTAATAATATCATTATCTTCAAGTTTGAACAATATTGTTAATCTTCTAAGAGAAAATTTATGTCGCTGAAAGAAACCTTCTAACCAGCATTTTGATGCCTTGAAGTCTTCTGAAAATATATCAAATTGTAGTGCGTCTATAAGAGCAAATGTTTGAATATCAGCCCTGTGAACAATCAGGGCTCTTTCCCTCCTCTCAGAAATCCATTCACAAATGACATCTTCTAACTCAAAAATAGCGGTTTTCGACGTGACTTACACTTGCTTTTCTTTGAATTTCTTTATTCAACTTTTTCACAGAGTTCATCATAACCTGATCGCCATCTGTGAACTATTTGGAAATCTAAATTCATTTATTTACAGAAAGCAATAAGATTCTTGCCATGGGATTCCTCCACTATGCCTATTTTATACTCCATCGAATAAAGGTTTCTTAGGTTCAACTTGTTTTGGAGGGAAAATTACGAAAATGAATATATTCTATTTGATGTTTCAAATTATTAAACTATTTAAAATAAACTCTTTAAATTGTTAAACTAATAATTAAATTTTTTTGTATCGTTAGTCTTCCTGCTACTCTTAATTGGGCTTATTTTAAGGGTAGAGTTTATATTAAAACCATACGCAAAAATTCACACCAGATCTTATTTTATGGGTAGGTCTTATTATGGGAGAAACACGGTATTCATAAATATTCAGTTCTTTGCATCCGTTTGACAATTCCTTAACAATCGAATCAATGTCCTTAAATCTCATCGCTCAACTCCACTCTGCCTCTCCCATATCCCTTAATTTAAACTCTTTACTCTTATACTTTACTCTTAATACTCTTCTATAAGTGAACTTCAAACAATGCATATATATATATATATATATATAACTTAGGATCATCCTCTATATTCCTTGGAGAATTATACAAATTTTCTTTTGCTAATTCAATTAATTTTTTGTGATAATCCATTTTAATTATTCTTATTTTATTCTAGGATCAAGTTTTCAAATTCATTTTTTTGGGGTCGCTATATATCGCGAATAATAATCTTATTGATTTTTTAAATGAAATTTGAATTTTTATAATTTTATATTTGAAACAAAATTAATTAATAAAAATATTATATTTTATTATTTATTAATATATTATTTTCATTTATGATTATTTTAAAATCAATAAAAGTATAAGAAAATTCCTAAAAATGTTTACTAAAATCAGTCAAATATACAAAAAAATGATTTTCTTTTCGATTTTTTTGCATAAAAATTACAAAATTTGAAATAAATTGGATTTGATTTATTATTTCTTGAAAATAAATAATTATTGTTAAAATCAAAAAAGTTTTTTTTGCTAATTTAGTTGACAAATTGTTCATATTTAGTGAACAACTGTGTTTATTGAAATTGAAAATTTAAAAATATATTAAAAGATGTTTTTATAATTTTTGGAAAGCATTATTTGATTTAATAATATTTTAGAAATTTTTATAATTAATAAATATTCATCATGTATCAATAAAAATTTTTAAAAAATTGAATGAAAATTTTGACGATTTAGTATATGTTTGATTATTCAGCAAGAATATATTAATCAAAGGTAATAAAGTGATTCCGAGTTTATTTCCAGAAACGATTCTCAAAAAAGTATTTTCCTTCTCAAAATTTTCAGTATCTTTTTCATATATTTTGATGAAATCAATAAACATATCTTTGATGACAGCAGTTTTAGTTTAATCTTCAACATCAACAAACCTTAGGACCTCAGACATTTGTTTGTTATAAGACCCTTCTGGAGTTGTGTCAAATATCTTCCTATAGTATTAGCTTTTTCACTACTTGACAAACTTTGTTACCCAGTAGCTCAATGAATTCGTTTTGTATTTTTCCAGATAAAATCGTTGTGGTATGTGAGGGAGATTTTATATCATCCAAGTGCCGCTGCAACATAAAATCGTACTTGCTAAGTTGCTTAAAGAAGTGTAAGAGAATTTGTTAGGATTATCATTAGATACAATGATTTCTTGAATTTCAGGAAATGCCAGATGTTGATTTGCCAAAACGTGATACAATCCAAGAATCATCTGATCTGATTCTTCTGTTCTTTCACATTCTTTAATGCCATTTTGTTAACTGCAGACCCTTCTAATGTGTCTCTCAAAATCTTGCCATGCCAAAAATGATGTTGAGTGATGGCATTCCTTTTTTGGATATTTTTCATTTCCGAAATCCATACAACTTTTTGAGTTGTGAATTGCAGCATTTGAAAGCAGACCTATCTCGTAGTATATTTATTCGTAGATGATGAGAGAATTTGGTTTGTCAAAAGGAATATCAAACTTTATATAAGAAACATCTTTCTTAATTAATACATCATATTCAGTTTCGTCGTAATGTAGACGTAAAATGTAATAGACGTAAATGTTATCTAGACGGAAACATCTTGCAAATTTGTTTGTTTTGATGTCAATGGAGGTATAAAATGTGTTCATTGTGCTGTCTCAAATGATAAATACGATGATCGCTCTCCGGGCTCTGATGTTGTATCTGTGTTGGCAGTGACTGGAACAAATTAGAAAACAACTCAAATGCTTACAGTTACTCATTGAAAGATCGGCAGCCTTCCAATCTCATCGAAAAATATTTTCATATTTACTACCTAATCATCTACAGTTTCGACAAGCACTTTAAGCACTTCTCATTTCCCATCGACAGATCCGCACCCATGAAGACATCATCAAACCTCCATCAACAAAAAAAATTCAAAAAAAATATAGAAATCACCTAAAGACAAATTTTTTTTCTTTTAAATATATTTGATAATAAAAAGTTCAGGCAAAGTATACAAATTCAGACTATTTTATACCACTCTTTCATCCCAAAAAACTCTCAGAACCTGTAAGCAGACAATTCTCACATTCATCATACTCAGTCAAAACTTCATCCAACAGTAACTACCTAAGAATGGCGAGTTTTTAGGTCAAGACAAGACTAATGAAATCAGGACAACTATTTTCTCAAGAGAAAATATCCAAATCAACAGGATCCAAGGGTCAAAATCAATTAAAAGTTTTTTTTAGTTAATTAATATTATAGATTATAATTATAATCTTTTATTTTTCTGTTTTTAGATCCCGGGAGTTTTTTTCATCTCCTCGTGCCAGCGCAATGAATAGGCCTGAGGCCGAGCTTATAAAACATTCACTGATCCCAATGCAGATATATTATCGACGGAACATAGGATATTAATAAAACCGAGCAAATCACTATCTGCATAACCTTTGTAAAGTAAACGTGAGGTTTAAAGTTGTACCTGACTAACTAAATTATATGCAAGAGAATGGACGTAAATCGTCGGTTTCCTATTTACATGATAGGAGTGCCTATTTAACAATTCGTATCAAAAAAGAATCAAAAATTGAATTATTTGATGTGACATAATGCGCCCTCGAGTACATGACCTTCTAGTATTCACAGTCCATTTTTACACTTTGAAAAAACTTCTTATATTATTTAAAAATACTTTAGAGGAAATTTAAAAATTAAACTTTGGACTATTTTGTCAGGGTCAATAACTGTTTAAATATTATTTGAATTTGTTTCATGTTTATATTTTTAGGAAATGATTTGAAGGTGTTGCTGAAGTCGAAGAATGTGAGGAGAGTATAAACTCAACTAAAAAAAGAGAAAATATTTCTTTTCCCAAAATTAATCTATAAATTCAATTGATGAGTTTGTCGAAGGAATCTATTTCTTGTATGTCTGAATCCGGATCAGTCGCGTATTTATAAATAAATAATTTTTATTTATTTTTATTGTTAAATTACTTATATTTTTTATATTTTTCTATTTCGATCTCAAGTAGAATTGTAATAATCCAGGAAATGCTTTTCACAACTTTTATAAAAATAGTTTATCCTATTTCGTGCAAAATATCCAGAAAAATCTGTCCTTATATTTTCCGTCCAGTTGATTAATCTTCAACTTTTCGAAGCTCGTTCCTCAATTAATACGAAAGTTCAGAACGAAATTATTAATTATGAAATATAAATAATTAAGCAAGAATATTTTAAAAATATGTTTATTGTTCAATTATTGATTTTGTAATTTAAAGCGATTTTTTTCTTATAAACCCATGGGACATCCTCGCTCTTTAGAAAATAAAGAACTTATAAAACTCAGAAAATAGGATGCCCGTCCAATAACTCATTCATAAAATTATGTAAAATACTTACATAATGCCTTTTGAATATCTTTCTAGAATACAATTTTCTTACAATAATCCCACGAGAGTACAAAGTTAAGGATTAAATTGCTTTGGAAAATAACAAAACTTGTTAAATTGAAAATTAATACACTGCAAATGTAAAATATAATTATTTTTTTTCTAGATTCATTTAATAATAAGTATAACAAATGATTCTTTTGTTTTCTGTTAACTTACAAGAATCTAATTCTCTTCATCCTTTGACTGACTGTTTTGTATAAAGAATAGATATGACTTTTAATTAAATATACAGATTTTATATATTTAATCAGCTTGTAAATCTGTTCTTGTGAATGAGGGTTTAGTTCCGAAGAAAAAAGTAATTATACTTCTATATTTATGTTTTTGTTAAAGTCAACCTTCAAAATGCTGAATAGGCATTTGTAATTTATTGAACTTCCACCTTGAAAAGTATTTTTTTATGCATGATGAGGAGTCGATTGGAAAAACGAGATTGAATAATGAAAGATATTTGTATAAAAAGTTTGTTTGTTAGTCGGTCACGCTTTTCAATGTGAAATCGCGGAGGAACCAGAGTGAATCCATTTAAGTATGTCGTCAATCTGGATAGCGCGCATCAATAAAATTCTGTCGGTGTAGCGCCTTTGCCGAAAGACATCTGAAAAGCGATGAAATCAATCAAAACCCGTACAAGTTGTTAAATGGTAAAATGAACATCGATTTCGAATAATGACGAAGTTGATGATTCCTACAGGAAATTTTGTGAAAGTTATATGAAAATACTAATAAAATACTAATTTATTTGATAAGTGACGATTAATATAACTTATTTACTAATTATATTTCTAAAAATCAATTTAGGTTTAATTTGCAAAATTTCATTATCATCTGATTCACGGTTTGTCGGTCAAGCTCAAATTTGACTATGATCATATATATGCTGGGGGGGAAGAGGAGGCAGAATTTTGTGACGAAGTGTGACGTGGGGAGGAGGGGGGATTTGGGAAATGTGACATTAAATCGAAGTATTTAGTGATGCATTAATGCTGAAGTATTTAGTGAAAGAATTCTGAGACGAAGTGTGACGAGGAGGAGGGAGTCAGGCTTTTTGTGACGAAATGTGACAAGGGGGAGGGGGTTGGAAATCTTCTAAAATCTCTTGACGTCATTAATTGAGAGACCTAAAATGCGAAATAGTGGAGGAACAGTGAGTGAATCCGCGTAAAGTTGAGATAATTCTGCATAGTACGCATTAAGACGGTTCTGTCTGTAGAGCGCCTTTGTCGAAAGGCTCCGGGAGGTGATTTAACTGACTGACTGTTAAATCAACAAAGAATTCGAAACAATAAATAATAAATTATGATAATTACGATTTAAAAAATTAAAACAGAAATTTTCAAAGTAGAAAATTTAGCTCACCATTCAAATATGACGCGTCTTTTTCTAGTAATGAAAGATTTATTTAAATTGCAGTATTTGAATTGTTGTTTCATTTTCATTTTGCAATCGTTTCTGGATATTTGAATGTATTTTATAACTCTTTCGTATTGTATTATAAATCAAATTTCAGAAGCGCAAAATTTGTAATAACTGTGTTGGGAATAAAAATTATGAAAATGTCCAAAACGCTTCTTGATTTTAGTTTTCAAATTCACAAATGTAACAAAAACGGAAAGAAAATTTAAGAAATGTTGATTGTGATATAAATTAATGACTTAGTATTAGATTGGCGCAAAGGTTTTGAATCTGTTGTTAATTTTAAAGCATCATATATTTCATAATATTTATTCAATTTAATCGAAATAAGGACCATCAGAATCAGCCCATTTATTCTAATGCGTCAAAATGTGATTGGTTTTTTATCGGCAAAAAAATTGGTAGTCGGGATTTGATGTCGTCGACGACTCCTTTTGTTTGGTCCTTATTGACAAAGATTCTACCATAGAGAAAGTAATCAATATGCATGAAAAGTGGTAATCCATTTGCCATTGGCTTGGAAAGTACGGTGGATGAGAAAGAAGTTATATCTTCAAATTGTTCAATTTTTTACATTGATCAATGAAAGGTGTGATCGAGCAATGTCGTGGAAGGGGATTTGACCCCTCCTATTGACGAATGCCGACTACTGTTGACCTTATTTTTTAAATAATCATCAATTTCTGGATAGTGCAACTCTGCTGTAATAGCTTGTTTTCAAGAATCTGTAGTGGATGAAACCTGCTACACAGATCATTGTTATATAACTATAACCTAATCTAGGCCATTTTTGTCCTTAAAAAGTGTTTTTGGGGCTTTTCTTGAGCTCAACAAAGCGAATCCTTCTTCTTGTGCCAAGGTAGAGAAGTAGGAACTTCAACATTTGAAAGCTTTTGTAGATTTTTCAAGTCGTGAGGTACTCACACGTTACTAGTCCCAAAAGCATTACTCCAGCACGTTCAATTGCGGCAGAAGAAGTGCCTGTTGTCTTCACTTACCCATTTTCGTGTAAAAAGCATAGTAGCGTTTTTTTTTGCTTCTGTCTGTTTTTTCTGACGGTTGCCACGAGTTTGCTGTAATAGCTAGTGTTGACTGTGATACCTTTATCCGCGAAATCCTTGAGAATAACCCATTTGTGATCTCAAAAGATAGAAAGCATCCTTTGATTCCATTAGACATCATCCATGATTTTCCCTGTTTGTTTCTTCAAAGATGGCTTTTCTCTAGACAGTTGCCACTCTGCTGACTCATGCTTTATTTCCGGCAAATGTAAATAAAAAGGAGTTTTATCCTCCTTAATTAAATTTTCAAGGTAAGTCTTACTATGCTGGGCCAACAGTTTTTCTGACTGTATGTGAAGAGGTTTCGCATCATTTCACCAATCAAGAAACGAATCTGGAGTAAAATTTTCTTTAACCTAAGGGTTTCAATTAGGCTTGGGCTGTACCAACACTTATATTCGGTTACAACCTTTTCATGATAATTCGATTTTCTTCTTGGACCATCTTCTCTAATTTTTCACCAAGAGTGTTAAAACTTTGTTGTTGTTGATTGTTCTTGATCAAAAACGAAACTATGAACCCCTTTAAACTCTCTGGCACAATATTTAACAGTTGACAGAGACAGAGAGTCGTTTAGGTATGTTGACTGCAAAAGATCTTAGATTTCATTGAACATCTTCTTTTGTAACACAAAAAACTTGATAATGTTTTCGACTTGATACATTCGACGTCTGAAATCATCACACTGACGAAAATTCAAAATGTTGAAATAAAAATTTTAATGCGTTAGATAAAATTAAATAATTACTGAAATTAAAACCTATATTAATTTATTTAATTAAACAAAAAAATAAGATTTTGTATTGCATTTTTTAACTTAGGTAGGGTACTTATTGTACGCATTGCATAAGGAGCAAATAATCAATCCTTAAAACGAAATCTGTCAATCCCAATGAGAAATATTCCATTTTAACCTTCTCATTAAATCCAAAAGTCACTGAAATTTCATCAATGCAAATCTACTAAAATGACTGATTAGGTATACATCACATAAAATAGATTGTGAATTTTTACAATTTATTTAGTATTTATAAAACAAAAATTTTGTCTCATAAGTAATTACAATAATTAAATAATTAGAAACCAATAATTCAGGTAAAATAATTATAAAATAACCAAAACCATTATTAATTATTTTACAAATAATAATCTTTTAAGCAAAATTTTCTAGACTATTTTTATCATAATAAATTTGATTCATAATTAACTCATCAAATTGAGGTTATTGACAAAAATAATATTATTAAATTATGTAAAATATTATCAAAAAAACATCAATATCAATTTGTAAAATAAAAACCTCTCCAAAATTTTCCTGTTTTCCCCCGGAGAATAGATGTATATTTTCCTATTTTATTAATTTAGTATATATATTTATATTTTATAAATATTTATTATATTTCAATTCAAAGTTTGAAAAAAAAATTTCACGTAACAACATTATTTTAATTTCTGAAGCCACAAATCAACCCAATAGCGCCCAAGGGATATCAAACTCAGTTATAAATGACTTACAAAAGTATATTCTTTTTAAATAACTTTAAACATTTTATTTTTATGAACAACAACATTCATCCATTAAAAAATATTTTATGAGAATATATTTTGACGAATCAACCATCGTCTTCAGGTCACTGATTGATAATCAATTCATCTGTAAATAAATTCAAAAATGATGATTACGTAATCATTGGAATGAAATCATTCTAATCAAAAATTCTCAATAGCTGGTTGAGACTGCCGATTATATGAGATTGTGATATAATATTAAAATTTAATTCATTGTGAGTGTCTGTAGTGCTCGAGAAAACAGATGTCAAAAAAATCAAACAAAAAAATTGAAAAAAACTTTAAAATAGAATTGACTTTTGTTTTATTAAATTAATGAAAATTAAATTTGGTTTGAACTATTTGAATGAAAAAATAAAAGTATGGCTATGACTCGTATTTTGTTGTGAAACTTTACAAAATTGCTGGAACGGAATATGTGTGACCTCCAAACCGATCCGACCGACAGCGATATCGGCAGCGATACATAAAATTCAATATATGTTCAATAATAAATTTATTACACTTTTAACACTTTATTCTGATATTGTTTATGAATATAAATGTAATGGTTACGATGTCACATGCATTTGAGAGACTGTCCTTCATCTCTGTAAACGAATTCAAGAACATGGTCGAAAAGAGAGTAAAAGTAATATTGCAGAACATTGGAAAAAATGTAAATGTGATGTTAATATTGATAATTTCAAAATTCTGAGTAGTTGGATAGTTATTGGGATAGAGTGTCGTGTGAAGCATTGTTAATTAGGTCGTATATCTCTAAAATCAATGTTTAATCGGCAGACTCAACCAGCTTATTGAGAATATTTCTTTAGTGTGATTTCATTCCAATACGTAATCAACATTTTGTATTTATACAAGTGAATTAATTATTATTCAGTGACCTGAAGATGACGGTTGATCCGACAAAAAAATATATTTTTAAATCGATGTATTTTGTTCTTTATAAAAAATTCTCATTCGAATTTTAGTTTATCAATAATTTTATTTTCACTTCCAATATTATTGAGGAGTACAAAATAGTAGCAGTGTATTTCCATTAATACTTATCTTCGATTTTCCTTCCACCGGTTCCAACACGGTCGAATATTCTCTTTTATTTTATAAATTTATAAACCGTTCTTTCTCCAATTTCCTTATTTTAGAATGAAAAAAATTTTTTCAATCTGATTAAATGTTGTGAAAATTCTTTTCACAGCCGCATTATCTGATCAGGTTTTTTATAAATAAATTTGGAGTTTTTATGTCTTTTTTAACGATTCTGAATAATTGGGACATCATTTAAATGTATTTGGTAATTGTCAGTTTATTTTTCTTATAGATTCATAAATTTTGATTACAAATTTCGTGTCGAATTATCATTATCAAAATAGGATTTTCGTTTTTCCTAACCGATATCTTTTGCAATTTTTAATAACTTTTTAAAATGGACAAATTAAATCGTGTTTGTAAATACAACAAAAAATAAAAATAAATAGTAATATCTGTTAATATAAACAAATCGGTTATTATTTTGTTGATACATTGAAATATAACCTTTATCGAAGAGATTTTTGATTTCCGTCAGGATCGCTAGTAAACTGATTTTCTTTGATAGTTATACTCTTTTCGATACATATTTACCATATTTTTCCGTTTTAAAGACATCCTTTTTCTTCAAAATGGTTATGGTGAAAATGATAAGAGGTCTTTAAGATTACATGTTCAAAAATGACACAACAATAAGATGGAATAAACTGGTTTTCATATTCTTTATGACATAATAATTGTGAGGAATATTTTGAATGTTTCATGTTTTGTGTTTGAATGTGTATGTTGATTTGGAAATGTGTCTCTCCTACCAAGATGGATGATTAATATTTTAATTCTTATTATCTGAAAGAGTGTAATGTTTAAATTTATTCTTAATTTAAAATAATTGTAAAATTTTAAATTAGTTAATTAACTTTATTTACAATTTTAATAAATAAATGAAATTTTTATTTTTTAAATAATTAATAATCATTTTAATTTTTATCCAATTAAATTTGAGTAAATATTTTAACAAAAAATATTTATTGATAAAACGAAATCTAGATGATAATTTTATTTTAAAACAACACTCATCCATTAAAAAATATATTTATAGACAATATATTTCGATGGATCAACCGTCATCTTCTCGTCACTAATTAATAATCAATTCACCGGTATATAAATACAAAAATGGTGATTATGTAATCGATTGCATGAAATCATTCTAATCAAAAATTCTCAATAAGCTGGTAGACACTGCCGACTGAACATAGATTTTTAGGGCAACGTGACATAATTAACAATGCTTCACACGACACTCTCTCCCAATAACTGTCAAAATGCTTACACAGAATTTTGAAATTATCGAAATTAACATCACATTTACATTTTTTCCTATGTTCTGCAATATTACTCTAACTCTCTTTTCGGCCATGTTCTTAAATTCGTTTACAGAGATGACGGGAACTCTCTCCAATGTATGTGGCATCGCACCCATTACATTTATATTCATAAAAAATATCAGAACAAAGTGTTAAAGGTGTAATAGATTTATTACTGAACATATTTTGAATTTTATGAGATCGTGATATAATTTTTAAATTTAATTCATTGTTAGTTGCTTTTAACAGTGCATTTTTAAAGTTTTTAAATCCTTCAGAATAAGGTACAATTAAACAATATTTAGGCATATTATTAATATCTAATGAACCTTCAATTTTTTTAAAACTCAGCAAACCATAACCCTAATCATAACCCCTAACCTAACCCATAGCCTTAACCGAACCCAAAGCTTAACTTAACCCTAACCCTAACCTAACCATAACCCTAAGCATAACAAATTGGCTAAATGAGCTATTAAAACAGCAAATTTCGAGCAAATTATTCGAGTATTTAAAATGTACTATTTTGCTGATTTGTTTTAAAAAATGTTCTCTTTTATTTTTCTTCAAACAAAAGAGAACTGCTAATACAGTGCGTTCAAAAAGCAACTGTGCACCTGCAATTTCAAAACAAGAACGATATCCTGTGTTCTAAAAATCAATAACAAAATATTTTGAATAGTCAATTTTATGTGAAGAACAATGACCGTCTCTTAATTTATTAAAAATAACAAGAAAAGAGTCACAACAACTGCTGGAAATGCCCACCAAAATCGTGAATACAAACGTTAATTCGACGTTTCAAGTTTTCGAACACTCGATGAATTTCCTCTTGGGTGATGGCTTCAATTTGGTGTAGGATGTTATCACGTAGGTCTTGCAAAGTTTGTG
>MQRK01204946.1:17863-28845 GCA_001938485.1 Girardia tigrina | reverse complement strand
GAAATTGCGGAGCCTACGCTAGAAACAGAAGATTTAACAGAAAATATTTTAACGAAAAAATGTTTGGAACATAATCTAGGGATAATCCAAAATGCCTTAGAAGATTTAAGTGAAAATGATCCCGATTTTGAAAGGTCCTGCGCTATAAAACCAGAAGTAATGAACACTTTATCACCCTACATGGAAATTTTAAAAGAAAAAAGAAAATTGTTTAAGCAAACAAGCTTACCCACATTTTTCTAAAAAAATAGTTAAATATGAATTTACGCCTTTATTTTGTGATATGCATTAATATATTTTTTTGTTTTTATTGAAATTGTTTTGTTATATTGAATTCTAATTTATTTTCTAATTTTTAAATGAAGTATAAATGAAATAAAAATTTTATTTCAAAATAAAAATACCATCTTTTTTATTTTTCACTTCAAAGTACCAAAAAAAATTGGGTAGGAACGTAACCCCATATTTTAATGTAAATAGCACCTGTTTTAACGCTGTTTCTGTAAACGCTCAATTTTCAGGAACGCAATATGAGCGTTAATCGAGGTATGCCTGTAGTATGAAAATAGATATTCCTTGAAAAGTTAGAATTACAACGTTTGAACGTCTTACTCATCGCAGTCTTGAATTCCTTCTTCTTAAATGTAAATTATAAGATATTTCATCAACAAAAATACAGTCTGTATAATCGTTCGTATATGCATTATTAAATAAAAAAAACATTTTATTTTTGCTAAACAATTTTTTCTGGTTTATTGACTCCATCTGATTTTAACGAGTTAATTTCATGGTAATTTCTACCTTAGATATACCTCAATCAAGGTCGAAGTTGTAATTTCGAAATTATCATTAATGAATTCTAGCTAGGTTTTTATTGCTTTTAATGTTATTTCCGGTTTTGTGGTTTCTTTTCTTTCAATATCGATCATAATAACATCAGACAAGATTCTCGACGAAGATTCACCTTTTTTCCTTTCTGGGTCCTTGATGAGACATTTTCCAATATCAAAAATCTTTTTACTTATACAAGAAATGTTGAGTTGATAGCCAATCTGAAGGAATATAAAAGTAAATGAATTTAACAAATTTAAATCAAAAATGGCCTGTAAAATGGAGTGACCGGATGTATAGTAATGGATGCTTCAAGAGAACCTGTCATCATGTGGAATTCCGTCGTCATTCCTTCATTGTTGATCCATAGTTTCAAATGACCAAAAACAAGGAAATTTATAATATTTTTGAAATCAGGCAAAAATATAATTAGAATCAGTCTTAAAATTACAGACACAAGCAACAAACATTGTTTACCGCGATGTAATTAGTTTTCCAAAACAATTATTCTTAGATGTCTCAAAGGAAAATCTAATAAATTAAAAAAACAAAATTATAAATCAAATATTTTAAGTTTTCTTTCTGTTAAATTTCTGTAAATTTTATAATTTATCATTGACTTAAATAGATAATGAAAATTGTAAAATAATAATTACTGATTTAACAACGAAACAAGCCATCACGCATAAATGAATTTGAGATAACGACATCATCAAAAGAGGGAGAAGATATGGTAATTAATGGAGTCAGTTGTAGTCATTTAAATTATATATATAAATACATATGTGACCCACTATGTCTTGATATCACCACTGATATTTGTACCCAGGAGGAAACAGACCAAATGACAAATATTGAGGAAGAACATCATTATTTATTAAGAGATTAATTTTGTCCGACTTTACGTTGTTCTTTGAAAAGAATTTCTAGTTCAATAAAAATTATTTTTTTTTCTTCGTTTAAAAATATTATTATTCAAATATTTTGCATAAATTTTTTTATTAAAATTAATTATTTGAAAGCAGTTGATAAATTAATGTATTAGAAATTTCATTTTAGCAACATCACA
Organism: Girardia tigrina; assembly: GCA_001938485.1. Classification (NCBI taxonomy): domain Eukaryota; kingdom Metazoa; phylum Platyhelminthes; order Tricladida; family Dugesiidae; genus Girardia; species Girardia tigrina. The sequence continues at coordinate 26,945 of MQRK01204946.1, read as the reverse complement.
ATTTGCGTGAACACATTCATTAACAACACAAACAGACTCATTTTCAGTAGCACAATCTGCGGAAATCATCCTTCTTCGATTAATATAGTTTTGTATATTTATTTAAATCGTTAATTAATGAATGAAATTATCCAATTTATATTTTTAAATTTATCAAAATTTATTTGATTAAAAATAAATTAAGTAAATTTTTAAATAAAAATTAGTTATTTAATTATATTAAATTTCAGAAGTTAAATTATTTAATTAAAATTATTGTAAAAATTTCAAATTACAAAACATTTTAATTGATTAGTAAATAGACATTAGACTCATTAAATTAACCTCACTAAATTTAAATAATTAATCAATAGCATATCAATCCCATCTGAGTAGGAGAGTCACCAATCTTTAAAGCATACAAACAAAAAAATCACAACATTCCAAATTTTCTCTCACATCCTACTCAAATTAAATGGCTTTAACCATTCTACATTTCTAATTAGTATTGTACCATTCTCGAGTTGTAATTCCTAATTTTTTTGATGTCTCCGTTTTCTTCTTTTGATGTATCTTCACTCTTTATCAAAACCTGGTTTCACAATTTAAAAATTCTTCTCGTTTCTATAGTTTTTTTTCTTCTTTTCTTATTTGGTTTTTATAATCATCATTATTTTTCCATTAATGTCTAAATTTTCTACAATATATTATTTCTACTAGTGAGATACCTGTCGTGGCTTGAATGGTACTATTTATCATAAATTCTATTTCTAACATTACTTCCATCCAATCTCAATGCGTTTTGTCCTTTATTCTGATATTAAGAGCATCTCTAATTGTTCTAAATTGTCGTTCTATAATTCCATTGGTATTGTGGTGATAAGGACTTGAATAACATACTTCTATATTAAACTTCTTGAGTGTTTCTTTGAATAAAACTGATTCGAATGTTTTGCCTTTATTTTGGTGGTCCGTATTTATATATCCATATATTCAACAATATTTTCAGTAATGTTTTCTCGACTTGGTGATTAGATTTGTTTGATTTCTATTATTAATAGTTTAGTAAATAAATATGCAATTCATCAGTAAAAAAACGTAATTTAATTCTTCAGAAATGCTAGGCAGTTACACGTTGCGTTCATCCAATTCGTAACTTCTCCCACTCGTCAAATGCTAAAACATTTTTTGAATTGTGCGAAAGTTTTAAAGCATTGTTTTTTATATTTCACTAAATAATTTTCATTTACGTTCTCCGTGACACTAACATTTATATTGTATACAAGTCTTGAACCTTAATCTTCACCAAGTATATCGTTTGAAGGTTTAGCCTATTGATCAAACTTTGTCTATAGTTTCAAAGGGACAGTAAGTTCTATTTTTTTTATTGCAATAAACAAATAATCTTCTTTTGTTTTGTGATACCATCATCAAAAGTTTGCCGTATTTGATTCTTGATTTCTTCGCTCAATCCCAGTATATCATGAATTTTGGTGCACAAATCATGTTCAGCTATAGACTTGAAAACTGTAACGTCTTCTTTATCTACATGATACAATAAAAATAATTCGGCGGAACATAGTTTTTCATTGTGATCATGAGCCTTCTTGAAACGAAAGTAGATTTTTCATCCATCGTAACTTTGGTTTTGGTACAAACGTCCCCAGAGTGTACTCATTGATAAAGCTTTGATAGCCTTTTTCTTTATTGTTGTATGTCGATTTCTTCATCGCATTGATAATCTTCAACGCGAAAGGTATTCATTGGCATAATAAAAATAGGTAAATTTAAACAAAATAATTGCAGTAGTTTTTTTACTGATCAATTGGTTATTTATTTACTAAGTAATTAATATTCAACCAATTTAATTTTTAATTTACTGACTATTTTAGTGTATTTACTTCCCTATTAAATCATAGCCATAAGTTATATTACCAAAAAGTCAATTTTAGTTTCTGTTTCTGGAATGTTCAACACAAGACGATATATATCTGTGTTCACCAGATGTCACACTAAAATTTCCAAATAAAGCATTTTGCTTATTATTTTAGTTGCTTTATGATTCTATTGGCAGTCGAAGAAACAATTCTCTGGCTATTCCAGACAGCAATGGTTAGAAAAGGATATGTCCCTCTTCTTTCTTTAGATTTTGCAGAGTTTTAAATATCTTTCAATTTGTGCAGGGTACATTAACTTTAGGAACTAAGTGTTTGGAATCATTTATTTTTGATTAACTCTCTACAGTATACCTTCTTCCTTCAACCGCTAACATTTTCGAGATCAGTTTCTTCTTTTCGTATTTTTTCTTTACAGTTCTTGTCTTTTAACTTTTTTTCTGTCTTCAATTTTTCATTTCCAAGTTCATTTCAATGAATGTTGCTCATGACGCCCTTCTCAACTTTTATTGAGTAAAAATACACATTTTAATCTTAAAATTTATTAACAATGGCAAACCAATTATATAAAAATAGTTTTATTTCAACATCTTTAATATTACTTGAAATCTGATTATTTTTCCAGAGTTCCTTCCTAAATTAAAAATCCTCCGACGACCTTCAAGGTTCAATATATAATCGGATTTTACATATAATTAAAAATTACCTTTACAAAACTATCTTTATAACAGTTTGTCTGTCTGTATGTCTGTTTGTCTGAAAGAATCCATTTTCATATCAGTAAATATGAATGATGCAGCTGCATTGTTCTCCTTGAGTCTGATTGTCAGTAGCTGTTGGTCCATGTATTGTCGCATCTTAGATTTAAATAAAGTTTAGTAAAAGAATAAGTGATTCATCCTTTAATATTTAAAATAATCAATTTTTTTATTGTCTATTATTAATTATTAATTATAGATTACATATATATATATATATATATATATATATATATATCCTTTAACGTGTAAAGATAAACGATTCTATTTCTATGCTATTATTTCTGGTACATTGGTCGAAATTCATTTTAAATTAAATTCATTTATGATACACGAATTGAATCATTAGGGTTGCAGTTGTTTATTTATAAAATTTATAAAATATAAAATTAATGATAATATTCAATTAAAATTTTACGGATTATTGGTATTTATTTCTTATTCAATGGTAGTAAAAGCAGTAGTCAGTTTGACCGCAGGAGAGGATCAGATGCAGGTGGTTGGGATTCTTCTGTATCATCAGTTACAGGGGAAAAGAAGAAACCAAATCTGAAATTTAAAAATACTAAATTATCTTCTAATAAAATCATCTCGTAATATATTACTTATAAAAGTAAAGAAAAATATTTACTAATAATTGCAAATGATAAACGTAAATTATGATGAATAAACAAAGTGGGATAAAAGTTTATAAACAAAATATTTAAAAAAAGTGGTTAGTTTTTAAAAAAGTATTTTTTTGTCGCTCTCAATATATTCCCCTTTGGAAGAGACATCCATCTGTTTATTTTTTTTCCAATCTTCAACTTTTTAGATAATGCTTGTAATGATATGCGCCATTGCACCTCCATCAATTTTTGTAAGCATGTTGTAAAACGATCTCCATACATCGGTATCTTAAGTCAAGGAAACAAAAAGAAGTCACAAGGTGCCATTCAAGATTAGTTTGTTGAGTGTTGATAACATTGCTTGAGTGTTTTGCCAAAAGTCGTGAAACCTAATTATTATATTTCAATGAATTATTTTGGAGTAATAAAATGTATAAAATGTATAATAAATTTTTATTTTAATACACTATAAAGAAATTTAAAAAATAACTGTTAAATCATAAAATTGTTCACAAAAGAGAATAATGTTAGATTGAATATAACGAAATATTTGTTGAGATTCTGTTAGTTTATTGAAGAAGACTAATGGATAGCAACGGCATTGTAGAAATTGAGGTTCGAGGTAGACAATGTTGTTGTAAGATGGTTTCTTGAATTGTAATTTTTGAATGGTTTTTCTGATGATAAATTTGCAATTGAACTTCCATATGTTCTTTTGTACATGCGAATAAATTTCCAGTTTGCGACAAAAAAATTACAGTAGATCCAACAATTGTTGTTATGAACGCATACGGCTCAAAGGTATTTCATTTTTATTAATTAATTAATTTATTTAATTAATTAATTAGATTTTATTTATTAATATTAATATATATAAATATATTTCTATATACATACATTTTGCAGGCCTTCTACTCAATAAATTTTCTTCAAACTTTGCATATTTACTCATTATTGATGACAATAAATGGTTATGTAAAAAGTTGATCGAAAAAAACTTTTTAAGATCCCAAAATGGAAAAAAACGGCAAATTCGGAGTTCCCGAACAATATTAAGGGCAAGATATCTATTTATAAATTATAATTAGTTTATATTGATTTTTATTGTTTTTTAATTAAAATTTTTTAAATCTTAAATTTTAAATTTTAAAAACGTTGTTGGCAAAGTTTTGTCTGCATCAAAAATGGATACAAAATTTTATTTTTTTGATTTACTAGTTTGATTGAACTTTCACATTTATATTTATATGGCGTAAATCTTTCTCAATAATTTTCCACTGTACAAAAGGTTTGATGAAATATAAAATAAAACAGTGATTTTAAAATACATATTTCAGACAAATTTAAATCATCTGTCAGGTCACAGACTAATTTTTTTAATTGTACATAAATACAAAATTTATGAATTAGATTTACTTGTAATTAATTACTCAAAAATCAATTTTCAAAATAAGTCTCAATCAACTTATTGCTTACTCGACTATCGGTGGGTAATCATCAAAACGGTCGGAAATTTGTGCTGACAAGGAAAGCTCCCGACACAATTGTTGAAGTTGCTTATTGGTCCAATAAAATAACGATTTTTTACAGTTAAGTATTTGGGCTTTATTAGTAATAAAAAGGTTTTTAAAAAAAATTAAAAATAATATTCAATCGGCAGTCTCAACCAGCTTATTGAGAATTTTTGATTAGCGTGATTTCACGTAGTTGGTTACATTATCGTCATTTTTTGTATTTACAGTAGCCACTGATTTATTTAAATCCTTGTGGATTTGTAAAAGGTTCAAATAACTCAATTACACAAATAACTCAATTATAAAAATTATTTCATAATTTTAAAAATACCATTAAATGATTTGGAAAAATAATGAAATTAAAATTTTAAATTTTACTATTCTCTTCAAATAACTGAGAGTTTAAATAATGAGTACATTGTATATACAGGTGAGTTAATAATTAATCAGGGACCTGAAGATGACGGTTGATCGGTCGAAATATATTGTCAATAAATATATTTTTTTAATGGATGCATTTTATTGTTGATATAAAATCTTCTTAATGATGCCCCAAACGTTACTCTCAGCCAATAATCTCTAAATAGATATGGTTTTGATTTTTGTATGTTTGCATAGGTTTCAAAAAACCTTGTTCTCGACTTACTATTCACTTTAGAAAACTTCTAAAACTTTATTACAAAGCACCGGTAATTTATTGTCCAATCTATATAGAAATTCAGTTATCAGTACCTTTTCGATGTTGTATCTCAGCAGAGGTTCTTTTATTATTTGAATTTGAAATCGGATCGAATTGATTTTGAAAAAAAATCTTCACCGGTTAAGACTGCTGGTTGTATCACATCGCTACTGATTCGAGTTAGATTTTTTAAGAACTGTTGTGACACAAAACATGTATCCTCTTTACATTGATTCATGATATACATCTCACTCCGAACGTCCAATTGTCCGTAAAAAATAACTTCAATTAATCGATTTGTCAAAATTCTCCCTCCGATAGTCATTCGTCTGATACAATCGTTCAGAGGTATTCCGTTATGCATTGGAACAAATGTTGTAAAACTGTAACTTGAAATCATTATTAGGCTCCATTCATTCCTTCGTCTCACTCGGGGCTTAAAATTCGTCAGAAAAGGTGCGCTCGTCAGAATCAGCCCACTGCACTGATATACCTGTTGTATAAGTTTTATTACGTCACCATCAGCAAAGGGAAGTTCATTTGTCGATTCAGCGCTAAAGTCATATAATGCTCGACATGTTGGAACAGAAGACGAAGAATCGTATCCTTTTTTAAAAACATATGGCTGATTTTGATCATTAGATGCACTTCCAGGCTGACTTTGCAAACTAGTACTATCGTCACTATTCCATGTTTTAGTTTTAGTATAAATTGTTGAACCTTTAGAACTCGTAGCTGATTTATTTGAATTTGCTACATCTCGCTTTTTCAGTAAATTTGAAAATAGAGATTCAAAAATATCAGCGGTGTTATGATGATAATCTCTTTCAGCTTTAATGAATGAAGCGATTATACTGATATGTTCACCGTCAGAATCAATTGGCATTAAATCATTCTCTTTATAATGACGATCGCCCTTCAACACCAACTGAATCCGTCGTAATTTCCCGGTATCGCCGTCATTGAATACAACATGATAAATACTGTTATTGATGACTTTTAGAATCATTCCATTGTTTATTCCTTGGGGTAATTTCACTTGGACTTTGTTATTTACTGACACACTGCCAATTACATCTTCCGCGTTGACTTTTACGACTTTTTTATTATCGATTAATTGAATTCGGCAAAGAATAATTCGCTCGACATTATTCACCAAAGCTTCACAAAATGCACCCTTAAATTTGGCACTTACTGCTGTTCCCATCGGAATACATAATTTAATCAGTGAATCTTCATTATTTAACTCCGTCGTCATATTCACAGCCCCCGAACTCAAAATCTTTATTTCAATTTGAAAAGTAAGTTTTTATTTCAAAATATTTATTTCGTTTTTTTAAAAAATCGTGAAAAGTGTGATTGATATTCACATTATAAGGAAAATAATTCATCAAAACACACACACAGACATTCCACAATTTCATTGGTCAAAAAATCACTCCAATGACACACAACACGAACAAAATCGCTACTCGTCACCAAAAATAAATCATCACAATCTTTGTTACCGAATTCTCGCAACGATTCGATAACGCATGCGGCCAATCAGATCTGCCGAAAAGATAAGGGAAATTGATGTCACAACAAATCACGTGACTCAATTATTTGATTCTTTCTTTTTTTTTAAAAATGAATAATATTCACAATTCCTTGGTAAATGGAGAAATTTCTGAACAGTTATTGAATATTATCGTTCGAAATTTCTAAAACGTTTTTCAAGATGGTATTGAGTTGTGCTGCTTTTTAAAACCGAAACCGAAGAACAAAAAAAACCGCAAAGAATCAAAAGCGGAATTCATATGATATTTGCATCATCACAAAACCATATGAACGTGATGATTTCACATATATTTATTTATATACAAGATGGTATTGAGTTGTGCTGCTTTTTAAAACCGAAACCGAAGAACAAAAAAAACCGCAAAGAATCAAAAGCGGAATTCATATGATATTTGCATCATCACAAAACCATATGAACCTGATGATTTCACATATATTTATTTATATACATAATTAAATTAATTTAAATTTTATTTAAATAATTTAATTTTACTTTCATTTTAATTACTTAATTTTATTTTAATTAGTTTTAATCAATTATTTTAATTAAATTATTTTATTTTTAACAAATGGGTTCAAAAAAATGAGTAAAAATGGAATCGCAACGCGACCATTCGATGCCATTACATTGGTCCAAACATGTTGTTTGAGATGAGTAATAAAGGAGGGCTAGGGATCGCCAGGCTCATTGGAGTGTGCCTTCTTAGAGAAAATCTAGATCTGAATTCACATCAGGAATTCTGGAAAGAAGATAACAACACCGATCAAGAACTTTCATTTCAGAGACACAAAACACAAGGTAGTTTTCAAATAGAATCCAATCAATGACGCGTTTAAAAAATGACTTTAAAACTACATTTTGTTTACATAACCCCTCTATTTTAAAAAAAAAACTTTTTTAAAAAAAAATAAATATTTTTTTAATCCGAAACACAAGTCTTTATTTTAATATATCCAGGTTTTTTAAAAGATGTTAGTTAATTGTAAAAGACAGATCAAAGGTTTTATTATTTGTGTGTGAAGGTTGTGGAAATTATATAGGTAAAAACGTTTTTAAAATTTAATAAATTTTTATTTATTTTATGGCGATTTTATAATAAAAATAATAATAATACAAAGAATGTTAAATAAAATCAGAAATTAAATTATTTAATTTTTAATATAATATTGAAGAGTTGAAGAGATATTTGTTTTAATGACAATTAATCAGTTAAACGCGGAGAAAGATGACAGCTTCATTTAAACAAATCCAAGTCAGTTTCAATTAACTCTGTATTTACACAACTAAAACATTCACAACTTTATTAAATTTGCCGTTATTAAAATTAAAAAGGAAAATTAAAGTTTTCTTAGAAATATATTTAAAGATTTTTCCAAAAAATCATTTTTGAATTTTTTTTCTTCAAAATTTTAATGAAATTATTTGAATTATTTGATGAATCTTTTTTGTGAAATAAATTGTTCCATGATTTTTAATGTTTTAATTTTCTATAAATAAATTTTATTTCAATAATTATTAATAAACTGAAATCCGGATGATAATCTCCTATAAAAAACAAAAGTCATCTATTAAAAAATATATTTTATGACAATATATTTCGACGGATCAACCGTCATCTTCAGGTCACTAATAAATAATCAATTCACCTGTATATAAATATAACTAGTAAATCTAAAAAAAATTATATCCATTCTTTATGCTGGCAGAATTATATTTGGTGAAGATATCTTTTTAGTTCTTTTGTGAAAGTAAATTACTATTACATTTATTAATATTTATTAATTTATTAATACTTTTCATCTTGATTTTTCGCGTAATATAAACTACTTATAATTTATAAGTAGATCCACTTCAATTAATATTGTTCATGTACTCCGAATTTTCTGTTTTTTTTCCAATTTTTAGGACCTTAAAAAGTTTTTTCGATCAAATGTTTACAAAACCATCTATTGTCATCAAAAATTTGTAAGTGTGCAAAGTTTGAAGATTATCGAATGAGTAAAAAGCTTTCAAAAATAGGTTATTTAATTCCATGGATACATATATGTATATATATATATATATATATATATATATATATATATATAT
>MQRK01204946.1:401-10499 GCA_001938485.1 Girardia tigrina | reverse complement strand
CCTCTTTCATAATTGACCCATAAATGTTTGGATTCGTCACCAGAGGTTTCTTTTCCGTATTTGACCCAATCTTGCTTGCTGTTTCTAGAATTATTTCCGGTTGCTCTTCTGAGACTTTTTTGATCATCTTCTTGTAGTAGCTTGACATATTTTGCTGAATTCTCATCTCGGTGACCTCGTTTTGCAAGGACTTTATTTTTTGTTGTCGTAATAAATATTTATCCACAACCGATTTATGAATTGATAAAGGAACTGAATGTTTTCTGTAGTCCTTAAATTCAGTTGTCCTCTTCGTCAATTTGTCATTCAGCTTGGCACATTCTCCTTTCCATTTCTGCAACTCCAGCAGCAGTTCTCTTTGTTGCTCTTTGCTTTCATTATTTTGTCTATTCATGCTGAATAATTACGATGAATGGATTACAATTAAAAAAAATTTAAAAAAAAGGAAACAGCACAAAAAAATAATTGATGGAGGCTGAGAGAAACGAATTCTCTTCTAGAAATGAAACTTGACATTTCCCTGGTTATAATGTTACTTTTTTATAAAGTTAGTTTTAAAATGATTATTTATTTATCTTAATTTAAGATATCATTGGATAATAATAGCAAAATGTTTTAAAAATTTTTATTGGATCAAGTAAATAAAATGATCCCAAAGTTGCAAAAGTAAATAAAATTATCCTCCAATTTACAAAAGTAAATAATTTAATTAAATAAATTAAAAAATACAAACCAGAAGATGTGCACAATATGGATGAGTTTGGATTGTTCTAGAAGTTATTGCCAGAAGGGACGCTCATCTTTAAGAACAAAAAAATGTGTTGGAGGCAAGAGAAGTAAAGAGAAACTGACTATTTTGTGTGGCTGTAATATGACTGGCCGTGACAAGTTATCGCTACTGGCTATTGGAAAAGCTGCAGTAAGTATAACGTTACATATATTTTTAAAAGCCATTTCTATAATGCTTTATTCTGCATGTGTCAATTGTAGAGTCCTCGAAGCTTTAAAGGCGTGAAACGATTGCCAGTTGAATACGATAAAAATAAGTGTGCCTGGATGACCGCCTCTCTATTTGAAAAGTTTATCAGAAAGATTGACAATAAGATGAAATGCTTGGGTCGAAAGATTTTCATTATTATGGACAATTGCCCTTACCATCTACAACTGAAAAAATTGTTCAATGTGGAGCTTATCTACCTCCCAAAAAATACCACCGCCAAACTGCAGCCTATGGACGCGGGTGTAATCAGGATGTTAAAAGCAAATTACCGTCGACGTCTTGCTAAGCGTCGTCTTCTCGCTTTCGACAAGAGCAATGTTCTATATCAATGTTCTCTATCAATGTGCTTGAAGCTTCGAATCTTATCAAGGCCTCATGGGAAGAGATTGATTCTACAAAAATTGAACACTGTTTCCAACATGTAGGTATAATTTGCATTAAATTTAACATCGGTATCATATAAACATATTCTAATTGCGCTCTTGTTGTTCTTTTCTGTCTATTTAAGGATTCAAAGCTCCTGATGGCCTTGATGATTTGGCACCTTCTGTTCAAAATGAATTTCAACCGAGAAATGATGAAATTGATAATATTTGGGAGCGGTTACAAGCGTCAGGACTCATTGCAACTACACTTACGGTTAATGAATATAATAATGTAGATGAGCAACTCATCACAGCTTCCAATTTTGACGGTAATGTACCAGACTCTGTCGAGGAGGAATATGAAGATGATGCAGATAATATTGAATTAACTCCTCCCACTATTACTGAATGTATCACTTGTTTGGATAAAATTCGGTATTATATACAGTTCACACTGGGCTTCGATGATTCCACAATGAACCATTTGGACAATTTGGAAGAGGAAATTAGATCACATGCGTTGAAAAGACAGAAACAGAAAAGAATAACGGACTACTTCACTCATTAAAATTTGTACACTGTATTCATATATACTGTACTGTATATGCCGCATATGTAATACTCAAAATGTGTTCACTATGGAATATTTAACCATACAGTGTGTGAGGAATGTTTTGAATTATGTGTTGATATTGTGCATGTAGAATGTTGATTCGGATTGTGCCTCTCCTACACAGATGGATGATTGATATTTTTTTTGATTCATACTAATTAAAAATAATTTAATTTAATTTTAAAGTAAAAAGATTTTTAAATAATTATTGTATGTATTATTTATTTTTAATGCAATTAAAAATTTTAAGATATTAATTTAATATGTCCTATTTTTTAAAAAATGTTTAGATTTAATTTTAACCAATTAGATTCTTTATAATTAATACTTGCTATTAAGAGATTTTAATTTATTGAATTTAATTAGTTTGAAGGCAGAAAAAATATTGATCAAGAGAGATGTCAAATAGTGAATTCGCTGGTAATATTAATAAATGTTGTAAACCTCATATTGATGTTGTTAATACAATACTTTGTACTTTTACATTGGAAAATAGGAAGCACTTTTTCACACATTGTCTATTGTAAAACATCGTATAATGTAAAATATTTCTGTAGTCCCCAGCGCTTTTACATTATCCCGTTTCGACTGTACATTCCATAAATGCTGATTCTTGCTTTCTATCTTTGATAAGTCAAAAATCAAATATCAATGTTTTTAATTATTCCAAAATTTTCTAATCTAACCTTGATTACCAATTGCTAAAATAAATAATGTAGTCAATGATTATTAATATAAAAAAATAAATTAAAAACAAGTATTAAAAAAAACGAAATGACTTTCCGAATAACCAAATATATTCTTGAAAAATTCCGTCAAGTTTTCAATATCTTATAACCAAATGGAAAATGATTCAAATTACGTTCGATTAACTAATATCCATGTGAGGAATATTTTTAATGTTTATTGTTTTGTGTATGAATGTTGTATGTTGATTAGGAATTGTGTCTCTCCTACCCAGATGGATGATTAATATTTGAAATCTTATTATCTAAAAATATGTAATGTTTAAATTTATTTTTAAATTCAAATAATGGTAAAATTTTAAATAAGTTAATCAATTTTTACAATTTTTAATAAATAAATCAAATTAATAATTCTTAAATAATTAATAATCATTTTAATTTTTATCCAATAAGTTTTGAACAAATATTTTAATAAAGTATTTATGTCTCCGTTTGCTAAAAATAAAAAAAAATTAATTCATTAATTAATTTAGTTTAGAATGCAATCGTACGAAAGCTTTGACAAAGATTATCTTAGGGACAATCCAAATTGTTGTGTAAATAAAAATATGAAAATTCAAATCGGTGTTCTTAATAATCCATTTTGACTAAATACACTGTAACAACGAATAACAAATCTATAAAATTTATTTTACAACAAAAAATACTTTTAAATAGATATTATTTAAACAAATAATTATCCATATTTTTTCATGTTAAATATTTCATTTAATAAATAAATTTAACATGTAACACTCCCCCAGATTCTTTGTCAGAAGAATTTATATCTACTACATACTCTTTCAAAATATTCGGTTTGTGTCTTTCTCTTTGGAGTCTGTTGCTGATTCCCGATTCACTTTGCTTAACACTCGAAGCTGATTCGTTGTTACTTTGCAACATGTTATCCGAATAAGTGTTTCGCGGCAGGTCTGGTTATCTTGGTCAAATATCTGCTATATGCCGTGGACCGCAAAAACCATCACAATTTATTAAGTACTTTCTTTGATCCAATTTCCTAACGACAACGCCTCTTGTCCATTGCTTTGTACATGTCATATTATTTTCAGGCTTTACCCAGACTAACTGTTGCTCTACAAAGTCTGTCTTTACCTTATTCTTAACCGGCTCCTTTTCAATTCTTTAGATTATCTTCAAACCGACTGGAATGTACTTGTAAAGTGCTGAACTAGGTGTCTCCTTTCCGTCGGACGGTGTATTGTTATGCCACCATACGGCTTCAATGATACTGATATTCGATCTAGACGCGATTCTCTTGATTGTCTTATGATTTTTCTCTATTATTCCTTTGAAACAACACACATATTGTTTCCAATGAACAAGAACCGCAGTCAACATAATCCTCAAGAAATAAATCTCTATCAGTTGATAATTTTTCACACAATAAATATATTTCATTTAGACATTTAATTTTATAAGTAAACAACACACATACTATTTCCAATGAATAAGAACGGCAGTCAACATAATCTCCAATAAACAATTCTCTGTCAGTTGATGATTTTCCACAATTTTGGAATATTATCGTTAATTCATTCCATTGATTATGACTTCCCAATTTTTAATAGGTACTGAAATTTCGTCAATTTCTTTGATACGCAATCTCTGATCGGGAATTTTTCATAATTATCTTCGAATGTCTTTATAAAATAATCCACATCAAAAATATAGTCAAATGGAAATTATATCTGTTCTTTTAAATTATACATTAAATTTCAGTTAATAAATCTAATGAAAAGAAATCGATAATATTTTTTTACAATATTTATTGGATATCAAAATATTAATAATAAAATAATACATTTGTAACAACGAATAACAAATCTATTAAAATTTATTTTTCACTAACAAATACTTTTAAAATAGATATTATTTAAACAAATAATTATCTATATTTTTTCATGTTAAATATTTCATTTAAGAAATAAATTTAATATGTAACACTCCCCCCAGATTCTTCATCACAAGAATCTATATCTACTACATACTCGTTCAAATATTTCGGTTTTCGTCTTTCTCTTTGGGGTTTGTTGCTGATTCCAGATTCACTTTGGTTAACACTCGAAGCTGATTCGTTGTTATTTTCCAACATGTAATCCGAGTAAGAGTTTCGCGGCAGGTCTGGTTATCTTGGTCGAATATCTGCTATATGCCGTGGACCGCAAAAACCATCACAATTTATTAAGTACTTTCTTTGATCCAATTTTCTAACGACAACGCCTCTTGTCCATTGCTTTGTACATGGCATATTATTTTCAGGCTTTACCCAGACTAACTGTTGCTCTACGAAGTCTGTCTTTATCTTATTGTAAACCGGCTCCTTTTCAATTCTTTCGATTGTCTCCAAACCGACTGGAATGTACTTGTAAAGTGCTGAACTAGGTGTCCCCTTTCCGTCGGATGGTGTATTGTTATACCACCATAATGCTTCCATGATACTGATATTCGATAGAGACGAAATTCTCTTGATTGTCTTATGATATCTCTCTATTATTCCGTTGCAATTTGGTCGATTAATAGCGCGGTATAGGACATGTACATTCCACTTTTCCATCAACTTGCTGAATTCGGCTGAATGAAATGTTGTATAATTATCAATAATCAACTCCTTTGGAGATTGAAGCTCGCAGAACAAATTTGAAAACTCTGTAACAATCGACTTGACATCCTCAACTTTGATTAGTTTCCATACTGCAAATCGAGAGGGTCCACAATCAATGATACTTAAGAATTTTTGTTGATGCAATTTTGTGACATTCGCTGCAAGTCTTGTCCAGTTTTCATTGACAGCTAATTTTCCAGTTTCCCATTTTATTGGTGCCGTATCAATAGATTGACAACTTTGACACTTTGAGATCAAATCCTTTATATCCGCATTTGACACATTTATTTCAGACTTATTACACAGATATTGAATTCTCTTTGCACCTAAATGACATATGTCATGAAGTTCTGTAGTTTGAATAGGTTATCTGTTACAGAAAAAAGGCAACTGCTTCGTTTTAATTGTTTGGGTATTCTTGTCAGTTCATCAGCCTTGTTGTCTTCACTATTAAGCAACTCAATTTTTAAAGTTATTTCGTATTCCTGGCACAACTCCTTAATCATCAACAATCGGCGCTTTATCAAAAGCTCGGAAGAGGCTTTCGTGTGTGTTAGGTTGGGTATTATCTTCCATTCTAAATCAAAACAAATTAAAAACTAGCAAAATTTATTAATCTCCAACAGTTTAAATTTGTTATTTAAACAAATTTACTTTTTTTTATTTCCTTTTTCTTATTTCTATTTTCTATTATTTTTTTAATTTCGATTATAATTCGAAATTTTTAAAAACCAAAATTCTTATTTCTGAAAATTAAAAATTAACAACAACACTCCCTTACACCCCCGCACGCAAGAATCTTTTAATTTTCTCCACATTTCTTTCACATGTTTTACCAGACATATCTTCAAGAACATATCTTCTATCATGTACTTTTCGAACTACTTTATATGGCCCGTCATATCTCCTTTGATCTTTTGTTCGAGATTCTACTTTTTCCAATACATCATCTCCTGGGAAGAATTGTCTTCGCGTGATAGGCTCCTGGTCCCGCTCATATTGAAATGTCTTGCTATTTTTTCCATCCCATTTCTCCATGCTAATGCGTCTTCCAAAAATGATTTCAGCTGGACTCATCCCGATAGTCGTCTGTAATGTGGCATTTAATGAGAACTCGATCTCCGGTAGAATCTCTGCCAAGTCGGAACTTTTTCTTTCATGCAATGTTGCATTTATCAATTCTCTCACCGTACGGAATTGTCGTTCAATTTGTCCGTTTGTATTATGATGATATGGGCTGGAGAATCTAATTTCAAAATTCTGTTTCTCTGCGAACTCTCTCATCTTTTTTGATTCAAAAACCTTACCGCAATCCACATTCATCGCCTTGGGAGAACCAAATTTCAGTATTCAATTCCACATTAATCCTTTTATTATCGTATCTTCATCTTGTTTCGATATTGCTAATAACGTAATGTATTTACTGAACTGATCAATGATACCTAGAATATATTTCTTTTTCCCAGAAGTCTCCTTCAACGGACCACAAATATCTACATAAATACATTCAAAACCTTCGGCAGCTTCTAATTTTATCGTGATCTCTTTGGTTTTTGCCGTATATGTTTTATACTTTTGGCATGATTCACAACTGCGTATAATCTCTTTGATCTTACCTTTCAGCTTGTCAAAATCCTTAGAGTCTCTTTTTAAATAATACTCAACTTTTCTTGCACTCGCGTGTCCCAACATCCGATAAGTTTCCCAGATAATATCTTCTTGTGGCTTTGTGGTTTCATCATCTGATACAAGATCCAGTGCACGCGTCTTGATTTTTTCTTTCTTAGCTTCCTCGTGTTGCATCAAACATTGAGTACACGTATCACACTTCATCCTTGAAAGCATATCAGCATTCGCATGCAAAGATCCTTTTCGATATTCTAACTTCATATCCAGACTGCTCAGGTAGTTAATCCACGTTTGAAACTGCAATGTAATTGGTTTCTTGGTGTTCAGCATAAACGTGATTGCTTTATGGTCGGTACGCAAAGTAAACCGTTTACCATACAGAAAATGTCTAAAATGGTTACAAAAAATACATGGCAAGCAATTCTTTTCTTGTAATACAATAGCCCTTCTCGTGGCTATTCATTGATCGCGACCCATAAGCTACAACTCTTTCTTTTCCTTAGTCGTCCCTCTGTGCTAACACGGCTCCAATCATATCGAAACTGGCATCCGTATCTAGAATAAAATCTCTTTTCATGTCTGGAAAACAAAATACCGGGCTTGTCATTAATGCATTCTTCATCTCTTCGAAAGCTAACTCTAGCTCGCTTGTCCAATTGAGTTTTTTATTGTTATTCGATCCGCATAGTTGTTGTAATACTCTGGCTTTCTTTGCATACTCTTTTATAAATCGTCGATAATATATACAAATGCCCAAAAAACTGCGTAAGTTTTTAACACACTTTGGCTTCCCAAACGTTCTTATTACTTCGATCTTATACGGGTCAGTTTTAACACCGTCTTCGTTAACTATATGTCCAAGGAATTTGATTTCCCGTTTCAACAATTGACATTTTTTTGGGTTCATCCGCAATCCTGCTTTCCTAATATTATCTAAAACTTGATTCACAACAATATAATGTTGCTCCCGATCTTTTGTGTATACCAAGATATCATCTAAGTATACAGTGGTACCTTTGATTCCTCCGACTACCTTTGTCATCATCTCTTGGAAAGTTCCCGGCGCAGCCGCTATACCAAACGGCATACGAGTAAAACAATACTGTCCTTGTTTTGTAGAAAAGGCCGTTTTCTCCTGAGATTCTTCGTCCAGCTCAACCTGATAATAAGCATTTCCAAGGTCAATCGAGTTAAAATACTTTGCATCTCCTAAAGCATCCAACATCTCATCAACATTGGGCATCTGAAAAGCTTGTTTCTCCGTTATTGCATTTAAACGCCTAAAATCCAAACAGATACGAATATCTTTCTTCTCTTTTTTCCACACACAAATTAATGGTGTGTTCCAAGGTGAATTACACTTCCGAATGATATTAATATCATACAAATTTTTTATAGTCTCCATGATTTTTTCTTCGAGATGCATTAGTTGACGAAAAGGTTTTAAATTAATTGGCTCTCCATTCGTCTTAATATGATGTTTTGCTAAACTGGTAGATCCGATATCCCATTCGTCAGCCATGAATACTTCTTCCTGATTCTGAATAACCTCTAACAGTTTTAAATCTACTTTACCTATGCAATCTAACGCTCTTTTTAATCTCTCTCCTGGCCTTATCACCCTGCCGAATTTCACCTCGATGTTACACACACTTCCATGTGCTTCCCTTGATGCATTATTGTCTTGAGATTCGTTCCTTTGATTGGAATAACCGAAAATTTTCATGAATACTAGCCTCCTATCAGTACCGAACCACACTCTCCACAAAAATAAATGGTACAGCTTTCCTTGTTTGACATATATCTACTTCTACCTCTATTTTACCCAATACTTTCAATTTTCCATCGTTGGCACTTCTCAAATTGATATCGCATTTTTCTAACACCAAATGATTCAAATCTTGATAATACTTACTAATAACATTAACACCTGCTCCTGTATCCAACAAACACTCCTATTGTTTCCCCTGAATTTCCACTGTAACACTCGGACGCCCCTGCATTTTATTATAACATATCTCTGATTTCTGATCCTCAATCAAGGCGTTAACATAGAATACATGCTCAAAATTCTTTTTCACAAATCCATAGACCTTATTCATCGTTCGCACATCCACCTCGCATCCGAATCCGTGGGAATTATCTCCTAAGATCAGTGGCATTTGGCTCCCATCAACTCCACAATTGGCGGAACCCAGTCGTTTTGGTACGTCTTATCGTTTTTTTCTTCATTATCATCAAATGTGCGTTCTTCATCTTCGTTCATTGTGTTGATTTTAAATTTCCGATCATTATACTGCATTCTCGATCTTCCATTGTCGTGCCCAGTCTCTTTCCAATTCCAACATTGCACAGGTCTTCTTTGTTGGCAGTTTCGGCTGAAATGTTCTGATTGATGACAAGTATAACATTTGGACTCGGTTGATCCCACCGCTGCCAACATGTTAGGTTGGGAATTATCTTCCATTCTAAATCAAAACAAATTAAAAACTAGCAAAATTTATTAATCTCCAACAGTTTAAATTTGTTATTTAAACAAATTTACTTTTTTTTATTTTCTTTTTTTTATTTCTATTTCTATTATTTTTTTAATTTCGATTATAATTCGAAATTTTTAAAAACCAAAACTCTTATTTCTGAAAATTAAAAAATAACAACAACACTCTCTTACAGAGTGTAATTTATTTCGCTCTGATAGTGCCTCAGTTATCCAAGAAACAACTTATTTGTTATATGATTTTACTACAACATTCATTAGTCCACATTTAATACACAGATTTAGACCCTTTGCAACTGCTTCTATTTCTACTAAGTTTATGTGCCTAGAATCTTCCGTTTTCCTTAACCACGATGCGTCTTCTATATTATTTCCTTTAACTATCGATGCTGCCGCAATGTCTATCGAACTGGCATCACACAATATGATGTCGTCTTTACATTCATCAATACTTCATATTCCTCTACAAGGATCTTCCTCCTTAACTTTGTTCAAAACAAATTTGATTTTCTCGAACAATCCGTGGGATTTGTTTTGCATTGGCCAAATGTGTTATTATGCTGAGTGTCCCCAGTGTCAAACCTGGTACAGTTGAGAGAACACAACGTTCTCTCAGATTTCCATTTGGTCAGGCATTTCAGTCAAA
>MQRK01204932.1:37171-48262 GCA_001938485.1 Girardia tigrina | reverse complement strand
ACATTTTCTATAATTCCTCTAAGACTAAAAGACCCCGAAACAGAGCTACAAACCTGCAGCCACATAACTGCGTATTCTCTGTCAACACCAATTTGTTTAAATCCAAAGTGTATCAGCTTTATTAATAAAAATCCTATCAGTTTTCTCTGAACATTAAATATTGGGGTAAATTAAAACTGGGAATTCGGGCTCACAAACCTTTAGAGGTGCACCCCAACGATATTCATTTTTAATTTAATCGAATCGACATTCAACGTACTACCTAATGGAAGAGATGTCCTGATCGGGCTGATGATTTTACAGGTTGATCGATTTGGATTTGTTTAGATCGTCAAGGTTTAATTATACGGTTTAATAATGAAAGTCGCGTTTTGTGGAGCCAGGTAAACGGCGAACTCAATGGATTAAGATAAAATGCAATAATTCGTTTATTACATATATTTATAATACAAATGCTGGCAATAATATATGAATACATATTAAAATATTGCAAATATAGAGGGTCGTTAGAGGGTCATTTGTTGACACTGAGTGGATCATACCGCAGTACACTGTTGAGTAAGGAGCACACGTTTCTTAGAAGTGAGAAAGCAATTCAGAGGTTTTAGTGTTTTTATCAATAAAGGGGATCAAAAATTTGTGAATAGAATCCTAAATATATTTTTCCGAGTTAATGGCAAGTTCCTATTGCCAAATCAATGGCTTAGATACCCCGAAGTCAGAGATAGCCACCCACGCAGGAATTTTCCTTATAGAGAAATTAGGGAATTTTCCGTATAGAGGGAGAAGAGGAATAGTAGCCCTATCTGCCACGATTTACTTTGCCATTTATCGCGATGTACGACTCATCATCCAAGACAATCAATATCTCTATGTTTGGCTACATGATGTGTCGGTAGTGTTGTCCAGCTCTGGTTTTCATTTCTTTTTCTTGGCCATCCTTGTGTTTTGGACACAGTTGTTTTATAGGGATTTTAATAGAGGTATTATTAGTTAATCTTCGAAAGATAGTACTTTGATGAACATTAAACTCCTGGACCAGAGCACGCTGATTTTTATCGTCACTGTTATCTACTTTTCACTTCAGAGCTTCGAGGGATTGATCATTGATTTTTGTAGGACGATAATTAAATTTCATTCAATCATTCAGGTCTCCATAATCCGCCATCATGTGCCAATACTTGTACATGGTCACTCGATTCCAGCCTTTAGATTGAAAGTGAGAGAAGATATGTTTTCTTACAATGTGGTGATTCTGTATATAGAAGTTGTAAAATTCAATTCGTTCAGCATTCATTATAAATGTAGGCCTCGTCACCAAAAATGATTTTCATGTGAAAGAAACAACATAAATACATAAAATAAATGACAAACGAAGGATTAGAAATGATTTCTTCTGTTTAAAATAAAATGTACTTTTAAAAATTGTAAACGAACGCATCTACGAAAATTTGTCCTCGAGAAAATTATTAAAAAATAAGAATAATTATTAGATTTTTGTTCCAAAATTTTCGATCCAATATTTCATATTCTCGGTTACAGATTCTTGGAATCTTGAAAAAATATTAAAATTGATTAAACAAATAAACTTCTATATACTCAGTGATATTTATTTTAAATTTGGTTTTTAATGTATTTTTAAATTTTATTTATAACGGGTGTAAAGGCAAAATCTAGACATTTTCATCAATCAAAAAAAAAGAACAAATAAAGGTCTAATCGAAGCAAAGCTTTTTAGTAAAGGAACAGGACAAGTAGAACATGACATACACATTAAACTAGAGACTATGGCCCATTACGGTACAAACATCTTATTCGGGCTCTGACAGTCCTAAAATCATTTTGCAAATGCGACATGTCCATTTCATTCAATGATTTCTTCACCTTACGCTCCAACTTCTTTATACTCGTGGCCTCCCAGCCTCCCTTGTAAAAGTCGTATTTAAGATTTGCTCAAAAATTCTTCACTGGATGACATTGAGGAATGTTTGGTGGGTTGTATGTCTTGGGCACAAATGAGATAGGAAGTGGCCCTAACAGTTGCAGTATGGAATTTGCGTATTGTGCTGACCCAAGGTCTGACCAGAACATAATATTGCTCTCTCAGTTCTCCTTCTCAATAAAACAAACCAGTGCAGTATTAATGTAATTGTCTTGATAGAATTTGGTATTGATAATATTGGGGCGTTCAAGAAAGACGGGTTCAATAACCTTTCCATCCTGTGAAACACGGATCTAGACAATCAACTGAATGGGGAACTTCTTTTCAGCTCGATATTTTACTAGAGGGGGAGGGGTTTGGATGTGCCAGGTGTCAAAGTCATCGTTTCAGGGTAGGTGATCAGACTTGAGTTTGAAATAACACTTGTCATCCATGAAAATCATTTTTCCATTCAAAACTTCAAGTAATTTTCCTGCATGATGTTTTGCAGGCTTCTCTTGTTCAGAGGTGTACTGTGGAGCTTTAATTCGTTTATAACATCGAATTCCCCGTTCATTGAAAACATGTCTGATGGTTTGGTGATTTACATTGTGCTTCCTGGATTTTTGTCGGAGTGACGCACCCATTTTGTTTACTGACCATCGACAGATGCTGGCTCTTTGGGTGCTTATCAGTTTCTTATTATGTCCACCACTGCCTGGCTTGAGAAACACATCCGAATTCATCTGTAATCTTGTAAGGATGGAGTAGATTGTCGAATGTGTGAATCCCTCTTCTAAGAAGTGTTTCACGGTGAAGGATTTTGCTTTCGTGTAATGCATTCTCCAAAATCTGCTAACACTATCTCGGAGCAGTGGTTCTTTCATGATTATTGGTAGAAAAATGACTAACTGCAGGATGACGAAATATTTTGTAATCAACACATGGACCAATCAGAATTGTTTACCTCTTTTTCTTTACAATCAATTCTTACTTTAAGTGTTTTATTAATTCAATTTTAAAATATCCAGATTTTGCTTTTACACCCGTTATTTGCCAATCGATATATTTTCTTGAATTCGTGTTTGACAAAGGAACTCATTGTTTTTAAGTAGATCAGTCATGTGTCTAAGTGATGATGCCCCGCCAATTGATCCACATGCTCTCCAGGATCTAGAGACGCATGCGAAACGGATCTCAGATCAAATGTTTCACATGATGGCCTATCTTAAATCAAGCCTTCATAAGGTTAATTTAATTCCATTTCGTTTAATGAAACACAGAATGTCTGTAAATAAACGAACCACTTACACAATCTGTAAAACGTTTGGACTCACCTGGAAAAGTCATCCTTTTTGTATTCATCGCTTTATATATCGTATTCAGACTGATTTATATAACTTATTTATTTGGAATTACACTATATCCTTTTTTTAGAAGATTATCGGTTCCTGGAAGTCAACACGTAAAAAAATCGCATAAAAAGATACAATTTACAATAAAATATTATTTGGTTGTTTAAAAAATAATGTCGTTTTTTAACCTTAATCTTTAACGACAAATATCTCAGCGTAGAATCAACTTTATTAATCGAAATAAGAACTGTTAGCACCAATACACTTTTGCCAACGTTGCACAAGTTTATTTATTCAGGTTGCATAAAATTCTGGCGTTCTGGAGGCGATGAAATCGATGAAGGCAGTTTTAGCATCCCCTTGATTTTTGAAGTATTTCTCCTGGAGGAAAATGTCAAGATGTTTGAAAAAGTGATAATTAATAGGCGAGAGGTCAGGTGAGTATGGTGGATGACTTAAAGTTTCGTAGACAAGTTCGTTCAACAATTACATTGTCAGACGTGCGATGTGTGGTCGAGCGTTGTCGTGGAGAAGAATAGGCCCCTTCCTATTGACTAATGCTGGTTGTTGGAGTTTCTGGTTCATTTTGACAATTTCCTGACAGTATCTCTCTACCGTAATTGTTTCTCCTGGATTTAGGACGCTATAATGAATAACACCGGCTGCAGACCACCAAACAGTCACCATCATCTTTTTTTGGTACAATTTCGGTCTCGGAAAGGGTTGCTTCTTCAACCATTGAGAAGAACGTCTCTGATTGTCGTAGAGAATCCACTTTTCATCAAACATTACAATTAGGTCCAGAAACGAATCATTCTTGTTCCGCAGAAGAAGTGAAGACGATGCCTCAAAACGACGCATTTTTGATTGTCATTTAATGCGTATGGAATCCATTTATCCAGTTTTTTCGACTTCCCAATATCACTCAGACGGTTTAAAATTGTTCCTATCGTGACATCTAGTTCCTCCGCAAGCTCTCCAACTGTTGTACGTTGATTTGCTTCTACTAGAGCCTTCAAATTTTCATTTTCAATAGTACGTTTCCGTCCACGGCCATCATCATCTTTGAGGGTCTCATCTCCTTCTTGAAATTTTTTGAATCAACATTGTAACATACGTTCGTTTGTGGTTCCATCGCCCAATGTACCGTTGATATTACGGGCGGCCTCCGATGCTTTGTGGTCAAGTTTGAATTCGTATAAAAATTGCTCGTAATTGCGCTTTTGCACATTGACAACTATTTGAATAAACACGCTATTTTAGTTTTAATATTTAAACAAAGTATCGGAGAAATAGAGAGTTCGTTTGCTTTAACAGTATGTATAAAACATAAATAAATGATAAAGATTTATTTCAAAACATGATCACAAATCTGAACTGTGAGGAATATTTGAATGTTTGATGTTTTGTGTTTGAATGTGTATGTTGATTTGGAAATGTGTCTCTCCTACACAGATGGATGATTAATATTTTAATTCTTATTATCTAAAATATGTAATGTTTTAATTTATTTTTAATTTCAAATAATTTTAAAATTTTAAATAAATAAATCAAATAATATTTTAAATAATTAATAATCATTTTATTTTTATCCAATAAGTTTTGAGTAAATATTTTTAATAAATTATTTATTTCTCCATTTGCTAAAAAAATAATAAGAATTAATTAATTAATCAATTTAGTTTAGAATACACTCGTACGAACGCTTTGACAAAGATTGTCTTAAGGATAATCAAAATTGTTGTTTAAATTAAAATATGAAAAGTCAAATTGGTGTTCTTAATCAGGACCATTCAAAAAACGACATTATTTTTTAAACAAGGTAATAATTTCGTTCCAATGTTTGTGAATATTCGCGTAAAAAAACGGCAAATTCAGGGTACATATTTTTATTTATAACAAAAATGACAACTTTAAAAATAAATATTTTCATCTGAACTAAAAATCATTCTTTGGTGCTTGCTTCTACGCCATTATCGATATCTCTAGCAGTTTGTATATTCTTTTGAACAATATTTTTATATATATATATATATTTTATATATATATTGAACAATATATTCTGTAATACGCCGTTGTTTGTATGAGGGGTTAGTTTTAAGTTTCGCCAAAATAGTTTATTATTTTTTTTTAATTTTGAAAATTTAAAAGAAATAAATTAAAAAATTAAAATGCAGAGTAAAAATATGATAAAATAAATACGTATTTAAAATATGCTTACATTAATAACAATTAATATATTTAAAAGTGGAATAAGTTTAAATAAATTTTAAAATAAATAATTAACGGATTAATATTTTTAGAAATAATTTTTTTTAATAAAAGAGCTTATTGTAAATTTAAATTAATTAGTTTTTATGATAAAGTTTCGTAAGAATGTAAAAGTATTTTACATTTTAAATTTTGTAAAATTTTTGTAAAAAATGTAAAATTATTTTTAAGGTTTAATTTTCGTAAATTTTCAAAATTTAATCGAAAGAATTTAGTGAATTAATTTGGGGCGAAATAATTTCTTATTAATAAGATATTTGTTTAAGTATGTTAATTGTTGATATTAATAAATTTTGTGGTGCTAAATTATGACTTCGGAATGTTATAATAATGAAAGTGGCATAAATCTTTATGAAGTTCTTTGTATTTTAAAATACAGAATTTCAAATCTTTTTGAAACTGTCGCACGCGTTCTGATTCTGTATCGTGTTTCATAAAAAAAGCTTCCAGCTTTTTTGTCATTTTCAATCCTTCATCAATCGTTCCACTGTCATTGGTAAGCATCACATTTCAAAGTATCGATTCATCGAGTAAAATCTGATTCAAGTTTAAAAAACTACTAAAAAAAATTAATTCAAAATCATAAATTTTAATATTATCAATTGCTCGATATTTTAACCCTTTCAGTCACCTTGTATCATACGTGATACGCGCGTTCTTAGTGCTGTAGTATGGAAGTTAGAATAATTTGACCCAAATGCTCACCATGTATCATTTCTATAAAGCTTGGCGATTTTTTTCATAGACGGTATGCATCATTACATCGTCACCACGTGATACAAATGACAATTGTGTGGAGACGTGGTTGTGACAATTGTTGGAGTAAATGTGCGTTCAGTGTCTTCTGTAGATCTTTTACCAAAAAAGTGATTTATCGTTTGAAATTTTGATCTTACTCAATAGAAATTGAACTGACCTTGAAAAATAACATTAATTTCTTGCAAATGCGAAGGAAATTTGGACTCTGTGTGAGGATTCGTGAAAGTGTATCATACATGATACATCCTATATTTTTTATTGACGACTGGATACAAAAAATTGTAAAACTATGTTATTGAAAAACCCCTGAGCAACTAAAAAACATTTCATGCGAAATTTATTTAAAGAAAGTCCAACAACATCTCAAATGAAAGCTTCGATGGAATTAGAGATGTCACGAACATCTTTAAGAAGAATAATGAAAACAAGGCTTCTTTCATTCCCGTATAAAATGCAAATTTAGCACTTTATACTTGAAACCAACATCGAGAAGCGATTTGAATTCGCAAATCAACTCATCAACATGAAAGAGACAGAGCAAATCGACTTGGCATCAATTTGGTTTTCCGACGAGGCGCATTTTTACCTCTAAGTTAACAAATAATAAACAAAACTTTCGGTATTGGGGCACCGAAAATCCTCACATCGCCATCGCAACGCTGCAACATCTCGCTAAGGTCACAGTATGGTGTGCACTTTCATTATTTGAAATAATTTGGCCTCATTTCTTCACCAGCACCGTCTCATACAAAGAATATAAGAAAGTTTTAGAGGAAATTTTTAATCCTATTCCTGAAGAAATGGAGAAATTGAGCCACTGCTGGTTCATGCAAGATGGAGCTCGGCCCCATAGAACACAAGAGGTATTCATCTGCATTAATCAGCATTTTTCTCACCGAATCATCGGCTTAGATGTGGCGAAACACACTGGCCAAGGCATCGATGGGCGTGCTTATTCTCCCGACCTTGGAATTTTATTATGGGGATATCTGAAGGATAAAATCTACAGGCAACCTCCAAAAACTTGGTGCAATTAAAAACGGCCATAGAAAGAGAAATTAATGCCATGGGCGACAAAATGCTTCGAAAAAAGCTCGAAAAACGTCTTGAACATGTAGTCCAAGTATCGAGGAAGGCATTCGAGCACCTAATTTGTTAATTTATCAATTAATTAAAAAAGAAAAATGAAAAACTTCTAGAATTATTTTTTTAGCATTCGGTGCTTTTTTTGGCCATCCCTGTATAAAGTAGGGTTAAAAGTATAAATAAATGATAAATTAAAGACGATGTTCAAAAGTCAATAATAAAATGTCGTTCTATGAAACTACGTTACGCACAAACTGTTTGAGAACGATAATAAAAGTCGCAAAAAACTATTTTTCGAAGTGAGTCCTAACTTTTGCAGAGTAGTGTACATTGCTTTGAACGGTTTTGACGCAAATTTTATTCACTACGAAAAAATAACAATAATTTTTTTTATGTTGCACTTTTATTTGACACCTTAAATGTCAACTTTCATAATATCTTCTTTTTTATTTTTATTTCTTTCTTATTTCATTTTAATTGCATTTTTATTTTTTATTTTAAATAAGTTTTTGGCTTCAAACAATAAGTCTTTACTTTAACATAATAATAAAATAATAATCAATAACGAACAAAATTAGAATAATAATAAAACAATAAATAAATAAGCACCTATAAAATATTAGGGTGAACCAAAAGTCTTTTCGTATTTTTTATTAAAAATATAAACATAATTTTACAACAAAGGAAAAACATTTAAGTTTCAAAGTAAAGGCCATTTGAATCTATAGCTTGAACCCGTCTATGGGCAAGTTGTGCGATCCCGCTGCGGTACCAATCCTTGTTCTTAGAAGCGAAGAACTGGTGAAACCCGTTTTCGACCTCGGCCAGATTATTGAAGCTGCGACCACGAAGAAAGTGTGCCATAGAGCGGAAAAGGTGATAGTCGGATGGCGTAAGATCCGGACTATACGCTGGGTGTGAAAGAAGTTCAAAGGCGTCGAGATTTTTGATTTTTTCCTTTGTTTGTTTGGCGGTGTGCGGTTTTGCATTGTCCTGTTGTAGAAGAACTGGCTTTCGATTGATTAAAGCGGGGTATTTCTCGCCAAGTGCCTCATACATTCGATCAAGTTTGGCGCAGTAAAGGTCAGCGTCGATGGTACGACCATTTGGAACCAGCTCGCAGCGAATCACGCCTTCGAAATTCCATCAAACACACAAAAGTGCCTTCCTTGAAAAACGATCTCGTTTCGCCATTTGTCCGGGGTTCAACCATTGATTTTGTTGGTCTGAATTACTGAAGTAAACCCACTTGTCATCGCAAGTTACAATTCGACGGATGAAACGGTCATCGCGCGGATTTTCAAGCAATTTTTGACAAGTTTCGAAACGCTTTTCGGCTTGAATTTGTGTCAATTCTTGAGGCACTTCTCGACATCGTCTATTGACCTTGCCAAGAGCTGGAAGGTGTCGTACAATGGATGTTTGAGGAATATCGAGTTCGGCCGACAATCTACGTGTACTTATTGACGGATTTCACTCGACGGCTTCACGAATTGCTCCGGAATCTACGGTGATATGTCAGCCTGAACGTGCATTGTCTCCGAGGTCAATGTCGCCTTCGTTGAACCTTTTGAACCAATTTTATGCAGTACGATTTGAGACCACATTTTCGCCTTCAACTTCGCATATCTTCTTTGTTGCTGCAGTTGCGTTTAAGCCCTGTTTCCAGTAATGGCGTAAAGGAACACGAATTTTAAAATTTTCCATGATTTTTCTAAAAGACCATAAAAATTATATTAAAGACTAATTAGAAATTTTAATATATATTGTGATAGAGCAGTTCAAGAGCTTTAAAAACATATAATACATGTATATAAAATATCTTTATTTGTTAATAAGAAACAATTGAACAAAAAGAAGTAGAAAATACGAAAGACTTTTGGTTCACCCTAATAGAATGCTACTTATATCGTACAATTAATGATTGTGTAAGCAGTACGTCATCCGCACATCATTTAAAAATAATAAATAAAGTTATAGAGAATGTAGTTTGAAAGTTAATTTATGGATCCACAGATCTTATCTATAACACTTCACGTCACTGTCTCCCAGTAATTCTTAAATTAAGTGAATAGAATTTGAAAATCTTGATATTTTATGTCCCCCTTACATTCCCACAATATTACTCCCACTTTCATTTCTGACTGGGAAACCAAAGCATGCCCGTGCACTGACAGCTCGCATTCTTGCATCTAAATCCGTGCGAGAAAGTCAGTAGATTCTGTATTGTCTTTTTATAGTTTCTACCCGATACAGAGTCTACGATTCACTACCCTGTACGCCAATCCTGGTACTGTAGTCTCTACGATACTCTGTTATTCGTCCAGTCGGGGGAGGCTTATTATTACTGAACATACTTACGATTCTTTTGGGTACGCGATATTTTACGATGGACATAAAATCTTTAGATTTAAAAATTCTAGTTACTTAATTTAGGAATCATTGCAAGAGAGTACATGTGAAGCGTTATATAGGGGATCTTTGGATCCTAAAATTAACGTTTAGACAAAAATTAATTGAGTACTTTTATGATTTATTGATTGCACTAGTATAATAAAGTTTCCGTCAAATGTTTAATGATCGTGGACATTGAGTCAAATATTCCAATACTCTCTAATTTATTTTTAATATTCTTTAGAGTTGTTGAAAGTTCAATTTCAAATTCATTTATTATTCACTTTTTAATTGAACTGTTTCCACAATTGGATTTCATCAAAGCCTCTTGTTTCAGATTTCTGGTCTCACTCTCGACAGTATTGAACTGCATTCTGAAACAGTCGACAGCGTTTGTGACTCTGTAGATTCCAATATCAAGGCCATGTATGCGCTGATTGCCAAGAGTGAAGAGATTTCAAAAGAACTGGCTTTAGCCCTATCAGTAAAGGAGGAAATGTAATTTTTGATTACTGTCTATTTCAATCGACTGCAGTTTCAACATTCTTTCTACTC
Source organism: Girardia tigrina (assembly GCA_001938485.1). Taxonomy (NCBI): domain Eukaryota; kingdom Metazoa; phylum Platyhelminthes; order Tricladida; family Dugesiidae; genus Girardia; species Girardia tigrina. The sequence continues at coordinate 37,921 of MQRK01204932.1, read as the reverse complement.
TTGGTAATTCTTTTCTTTTACTTTCGGTGATTCTTTCTTTGTGCTTGTCACTCTTCTGTTACGTCACATATAATTCCTTTGAGATCTAATTTTAGCAAAATTCCCCTAGACATAATTCTGATTTTGCTCTTCCTGCTGATTTACAAGTGGTAAGGCGTCGCATGTGAATTATCAAGTTATTTTTGAGTTACATCCAAACGATTTTCAATTAACGTTCTTGTGTATCTTCTCTCCTGCTAGTGATATCAGGTGTACAAATATGAAAGTTCGATTTTTCACGATTTAAAAAATTAAAATTCCAAAAATTTTAATAAAACTTTAATTAACAATAACAACCGTTATGAACAAGAACATTATTCCAATTGATTGGGGATTTATGAATTCCATCAATCGAGAATTTTGGTTGTTTCGACGCAATCCATTTATCGAGCCGTTTTGGCACTTCTTCGTGTTTTGTGAACTTGTGTTCCGCCAATCCGTGAGCTATTGATTGATATAGGTGATAGTCCGATGGAGCAATGTCAGGATAGTAGGGCGGGTGGGGTAGGATTCCAAGTTCAGTCCTTTATTGTATTTGTGACCGGTTTTCCTGCATGAGGTCTCGCATTGTCGTGAAGCGATATCGGGCGTCCGTGTTTCTTGGTCCATTTTTGTCCTTTGGTGGCGCCTTCTCTGTTCAGATTGATCTCTATAACAAGCCGCTGTATCAGTTTCGTCAGGTTTCAAAATTCATAATACAAAATCCCCTTC
>MQRK01204916.1:419-19321 GCA_001938485.1 Girardia tigrina | reverse complement strand
AGTAAAAGTGTTTGAAATTTCACAATTTTCCCATTTCTCTTTATTTTTCAGAATTTCTGATAATGTAGAAATTCCTAGGTCACAGTTTAATTCTCTTCTGACTATTTGAGATAAGTCATCCAAAGACATTTTCTTCGACTTCATTATTGCACAAATTTTTGCTTTTTGATAAATTGTTATTTCTGTTCTTTTTCTAGCCATATGGATTAAATTTTAAAAAATTATAACTGTAAATAATCTTATTATTTAAACAAAATTAATCTGAAAATTTAAAAATTTAATTTAAAAAACCATTTCTGGTTGATGTAATTTCGGATTATTGAATCAAATTTGACTTGAGACTTTCGAAAATTTTATTAAAAAGAGCTTTCCGATTGCGGATTATGAAGTTTCGGTTTAATGAATCAATTTTGGCTAAAAACTTTTGAAAATTGGCCAGATATATTTTTTATTTTTCGGATTATGAAGTTTCCGGATTATTGAGGTTCGGATTAATGGGGGTTGACTGTATGCGGAATTAGTCATAAATAAATTTAGAAATATATTTTAAAACGGGCGTACTACAATTCATACGCTAATTTTACAATTTTTACGCTAATTTTACAAAATTTAAGCCAATTTTACAATTTTTACGCTAAATGGAAAATACAATAAAAAATGCAAATTTGTTCTCTAATTTAACAATTTGAACGCTAATTTTATTAAGTTAACTTTTGCAGTTTTTACGCTTTTATTTTACAATTTCTTACGCTAAATATAATTCAACTTTCTTTCCAATTTTTTTAAAATAATAAAAATTTAGAGATAATATATTTTAAATCGGTAATTTTTTGTTTTTATTAATTAGTTTTTTAAATTTATTTCCAATATTAAAAATTGATTAAAATTTATCTATAAATGGATAACAATAATAATACGAAAGAAATTAAAAAACGAACGGTAAACCAATGGAAATCATATAAAGGAGTTGGTTATAATTATGAAAGTCGAATATGGATTCAGACAGATAAGAAATATAACAAGGTGACAACGAAATATACTTATTGTTGCAAAAATGCTGGATGTACCAAGAAAATGAGGAAGATTGTTAATCTATCCGGCTCATTTGTAATACAATATAATTTTGAAGATGGACATGAATGTATATTCGATGACTATCTAGCGGCTAAAAATCAATTTGTTGAAGATATCAAAGAAATATATGCTTTAAACATCACGAAACCAATTTTATTTACCTTAACAGAAAAAGAAACATAAGTTGTCCGCCAAAAATGCTACAACTTTATTTTAAGCTGCTGTGAAACCCAAAAAATTACATTTAAACCCGAATCTATTACATCTGATCTAGGGAAACAATTTGAAATTTTGACCTCACTTGATTTGATAAAACTGGATTGTTTTTTCATGTAAGTAAACTGTTAAAGGCAGAAATTTCAAAATTTGATGACTATACAAACGCAATTTTTGATGACATATATTTTTTACAGGCAATTTCTTCACCCGATCTATTTGAAGTTTGTACCCGCCTATTTAATCAAAAATACTCAAATATACCTTCATGCATAGAATTTATTAAAAATTTCAACGATAAAAGAATAAAGAAAAATAAAAATTGGTATGAGGGTACCCATATTTTTGCTCCGTCGACAAATAATGCATTGGAATTTTTTAATAACGTAATAAAAACGGTGTATTTAAGGGGAAGAACAATTCATATACATATGTTTATTGACACAACTAATGGCACTAATGTATGGTGCACTTGTTGTACTTTTGTGAAGATTAAACAGTGTCAGCATGTCTGGTACGTGTTATATGTGAAAAAGAAATTGAATCTTGTTATTGAACCGATAACCGAAAGGCAAAAAAAGGAAGACCTCAAATCATTCATAATAAGACGAATTAAATATTTTGATACAAAAAGAAGACGAGAAAATAAAAATGAATAAAAAATATTATAATTTTTTATCAATAAATGTTTTTTTTATAGTTTTTTATTGTATTTTCCATTTAGCGTAAAAAATTGTCAAAAATTTGTGTAAAAATTGTAAAATCAGCGTAAAAATTTGTATTTTTCCATTTTAAAACTAAAAAGTTTGATTACACGAAATTATTCTTAAAGAAATTGCAATTAAGCTGAATATTATTAAAAATTAATTTAAAAGAAATTAGAGTTTAGGGTAAATTAAATGTAATATTTTAATTTTTAAATATAATAGTTTATTAATAAATTTTGTGATGAATATGAATTGTGAACTTGCTGATAATAAAAATGACATAAACGCGACTGATAATAATAACAATAATAATTTACATTATTATTTAAAAAAATAGAAAAAAAACAATTATTAATTATATTAATAAATGTTTTCAATTATTAATTATTATTTTTTATCAACAAAAAGAATTGAGTTTTTATGAAAAAGAAAATTTGGTTTAGAGTCACCGAAAAATTATCATATCGTACGGCAGAGTTGTTGCTTGAACAAGAACTGAGTCTTGTCGCAGCAGGAATGGGAAAACAAAACTGAACGCGAGTCGGGAGGCCAGGGTAATCTAATCTAAAGCAAATATTTAGAACAAATTACTAACAGTTGCTCTACCATCGAACATTTGCCGGAGCAACTGATAACCAAACACTATACCCAATTATCCTAATGACAATTGATATAAATCATTCTAGACAAATAAGCTCTGCTTAAAGCTTAATTTTTCATATTTGTAACAGAGATCATTGATATTCGTCTGGAGTAATATCATGTGTCTTTGCGATTACTGAGAATATATATGTTCTGCTGGGGGTAGGCCTACTGATACGAGATCATTTCATTAATTACATTCCTTTTATTATCACATCTTGACTTAATCTCTTATTATTCTATTTCCTCTCGACATTGTTTTCCAACAATCAAATTAATACTATTTCATTCGATTTATCTTTTTTTCTTGCTAGAGTGAACCAGTCATCTCGAACACTGCCTCATTTTGTATCACCCCCATTGCCTGTTGCTATAGGGTCATCTTGATTAGGATATACAAAATGCAAGTAATAATACGCCATTCTTGAAAATAAGACTTTCAGAAATTTATACAGAAAAAAACAACAACAAAAATAACACGCGACTCTTTTCAAATTAAAATAACATAGAAATAATATTGAATTAATGAGGTTAGGGTGTCTTCCTTTACAAGATATGCTATTATATGTCATTGTACTTTGATATTAGTGCCAGAGAGATGATTGATGGAAAGGTTCTTCCTTGAAGCTGTGGTGGTCAATGAAGTTCTTTAGATTTTAAAATTCTTCTTATTGTATGATAAAAGACATTTTAGATGCCAATTATTATCGAAATGACCTGTCATGAAGGTTAATTTATATCTTTCAGTCGTTCATCCTTTGTAAGCCAATGTCAATGGCTCAATATGAGTATTTCAAGACGAATTGTTCAAACAAGAATACAAAAATATTTGTTCTTTTCAACAGATCGTTTTTCTTCGACAAAGATTTTGTGTCCGATGAAGCAAGAAGTGATCGATCTCAAGAAAGTTTGGTGGGAAAATATGAAGATATTTAATTTATTGTGGAAGACGAGAGACAAATCACTTAAGGAGGTCAATCAAGTAAAGCCATGTAACCAGTCAATTAATCCTACTCTTTAATAGAGCTTGAATTCAAGACAAGTGAATTCAAGTCTTGTTGAATGCATTGAACATATCTTTTAAGAATATTATAACGGACTGTGAGGAATGTTTTGAATTGTGTGTTGATATTGTGCATGTTGTATGTTGAATCGGATTGTGCCTCTCCTACACAGATGGATGATTAATATTTTCTTTGATTCTTACTAACTAAAAATAATTTAATTTAATTGTAAAGTAAAAAGATTTAAAATAATTTTTGAATGTATTATTTATTTTTTAATGTAATTTAAAATTTTAATATATTAATTTAATATGTTCTTTTTTTAAAAAATGTTTAGATTCAATTTTAACCAATTAGATTCTTTATAATTAATAATTTTTATTAACAGATTTTCATTTATTGAAAATAATTAGTTTGAACTCAGAAATATATCGATCAAGAAAAATGTCAAATAGTGATTGCGCTTCTGATATTAATAAATGTTGTAAAACTCATATTGATGTTGTTAATACGGACAATGATATATTAATGATTTCTATGCTTTATTCAATAAACGTGAGTCTTGTGAATGGATGTTTCCTTAGGAAACTTCACAGAAAATGTCTCATGCTCAAAGTATTTTGAGACAAAAAGGGTCAATTAAGCTAGACTTAAATCTTTCTCGTCCTCGCAACTCTCTGAATTATGAATGTAATAAACGAAAAAAGTTTTGTGACGGTTTCACTCCTACATCTAGTGAATTGAATTACTGAGGAAGATCCTTGCATTGCTATTTGCGGCTGTTGTATAAAGGTAAATTGGTCAATTGTCTATAGGGATTGCTTGTAATAAATATAAAGTTTCATTTTGCTTCATTTAAGTTTGTATTCAAGTCAACCTTTTATCCACCCCACTTAGGATTTAATACATCGAATATGTAGTTTTCTTACTTATCTAAGCTTTCGTTTCTCCTATAAATATTGAAAAAAAATTTTCAATAAATACTGTAATCATTTTTACATGAAAAGTAAACGTTTTTTAATTATAAAACAGTAGAAATTTGTAGATCACAAAATTCACTATAAACAAATTGAGTAAGAGTCAAGATTAGACAAAACTGACAGAAACATAGGGGCGATTATTGGGTTGACTGGGAACACTGGTGTTTTGGATTAGGTTAATGTTTTTATTTTGAAAACTCGATCTTGAATGAGTGCTTAGATTGGATTGAAAAGGATTAACGATGGATGATTCTTGATCAAGACTGTTCCATTTAGAGTTCATAGTCAGCGACTGATAAGTGTTATTTTCTTTCATTTTGGCTAAATATTTCGGTAAATAGCAAAATAAAGTCTAAAAAACACATTACTCATTTCATATTGCAAAAGAGCTTTGTCAAGTTGTTGGTCAGGATTTTGTACTGAAGAAGGACAGCTGGTCATCTACAAAAAATAATTTTATAATTGGAATACATTATAAAGTAAATACATTATAATAACATATTTTAAGGATTCTTAACCCTTAAATGCATGATTTTTTCTAATACTGTAGAAATAAATATATTACGTAGACATGTACACCCAACCCTTTTTACAGGGTCTTTTTTTACACGGTTTTTAAATAACACGGTCGATGAAAAATAAAAGAAACTATTTTTTTGCTCGATTTTTTTGATCTAACACGATTTAGAAATCCTTTTTTATTTCTATAGTGATATTTTTATTTTTCTCAAAAATAATTATGCTGCATTCAAATTTAAATTATTAAAATTTCCTAGAACCATTATTGCAAGTCGACTTGAAATTTTTTTAAATTAAGTAAACTGTATTCAAAGTCGAATTTTTAAAATTTTCTAAATTATTGCAAATTCGGTACACTTATGCATTATTTTATTGTTAAGTTTTTTGAAGTCATTACTCATTAGTGAAGCGAACAATCCCAGTTATTAACTGGATATTTAAAGCAATTAAAATAATAAAATTTGAATTAAAATAATTTTGCAGATTAATATCGGTATGTATTTTTGTTAATCAATTTGTAGTTTAATTGAAGTTTAGATATCTATTCTAATTATAATTTTTACCCTAGATTACTAATAAGCATGTCTAAAGATACAGCAAACCGCAAAAGAAAAGCAATTTCTTTGGAAACTGAAATAGAAATTCTTGATCGTTTGGTAAAAGGGGAAGGTTCAACATCTGTTTGACAAAGTTTTGACTTGAACGAAACAACAATCAGAACTATAAAAAATGAAGCTACTATATGGGAATCAATAATTAACGGCTCAAAGATTAGTTCCAAAACTTCATTGTACAGTAGAGATACTGTCTTAGAAAATATGGAAAAATTTTTAGTGCTTTGGTTTGAGGATTTGGCACAAAAGAGTGTGCCTGTAGATGTGCTTATAGTCAAACAGAAAGCATTACGAATTTATAAAAAACTTCAAGAAGCGAGCCATTAACAAGTCTTAAGGCAACTTTAAGTAAAAAAAGGGAATTTTCTGCTAGTGGAGGATGGCTAGGTGGGTTTTTGTAGAGAAATGCATTCCACAATGTAAAAATTAAAGAAGAAATCGCATCTGGAGATCTAAATGCTGCCAAAAGGTATCCTGTCGAATTTGCTAAGATAAATACAGGATGGTTGTTATGTTCCTGACCAAATTTTCAATGCAGACGAAACCAGTCTATATTGGGAAAAAAATGCCCACCAGAACATACATAGCGAAAACTCAAAAAACTTGTGGGGGGCTTTAAAGTTTCTAAAGATCGTGTAACTCTTTTGCTTTGCAGCAATGCTTCTGGAGACCAGGTTTTAAAGCCATTGTTAATCAACCGAGCCTTAATGCCACGTGCTATGAAAGGTAAGAACCTTAAACAATTGCCAGTTCATTGGATGGAAAATAAGAAGGCATGGATGACAGTAGATTTATTTACTGAGGAGTTTAAGAAATGCTTCGTTCCTGAAGTTCGGAAATATATGCAGAAAAAAGATCTCGATTTTAAGGTACTTTTACTAGTTGATAATTCGCCAAGTTATCTGATACTAGAGCACTCAAATATCAAAGTGATTTTTTACCGCCTAATATGACTTCGTTAATTCAACCATTGTATCAGGGTATAATTGCCATATATAAGCATTATTACATTAAATTAGCATTTAAATATACTCTAGATGGAATTGAGAATGACAACCTTACGGTCATGGATGCATGGAAGAAATATTCAATTCTAGATTACGTTACACATTCTTCTATGGCCGTTCAACAATTGAGAGGATCAAAATTAAATGCTTACTGGAAAGCAATTTGGCCAGAATGCCTCAAGAGTGGAAAATCGATGCCACAAACAACAACGCTGTCTTCTGAAATTATAGCTTTGGCACAAGAAATTAGTGGAGAAGGATTTGAGGACATACAAACTGAGGACATCGAAAAATTATTGATTGATAAACCCATGGATGAGGATGATATAATCGTATTAATAACAGATCATAATACTCAAAACAATAGTAGAGATGAAGAGAAAGATGTCGAAAATCTTCAATTAACAGCTAGTATAATTCGTGAGGGCCTAACCTTTGGCGCAAGCATGGAAAACCAAAGTTTGATCCCACCGTAAAACGTGCATTAAAATTACAGCGAGATCTGAAAAATTGTTTAACTGGGTATCAAGAATAGTATAAAGAATTACTAAAAGCTTAAAAGCAAAAGAAGATAACAGACTTTCTGACAAAATATCAACGTCACAAGAGCTTACCGAATGTAGTTTATCTAATAAACCACCACAAAAATCTTCGTCTTCAAGCACAGTGTTAGTTCTGTCCATGGATGAAAGCGATTTTGAACCATCTGATCGTAAACGTTTCTTATCCAATAAAGACTAATTAATACGACGTTGTTACTTATTAATTTTATACATTAAAAATTTTAACTTTTTTAATTTACTTTAAGTATAACTTTTTTTTGTATTTTTTTTAACTTTAACTTTTTGTATTATATTTTTCCTTTTTATGTAATTTTAGTTTAAAAGGAATGAATTTAACTGCTAAAAATAAATAATATTATATCACAACAGAATTTTCAAAACTTTTTATTTGTTTATAATCGATTATGATATTTTTTTACGCGAATATTCAAATTAAAAATAGTTTTTATTTAATCTTACACGGTTTTTAGATAACATGGAACGTATCCCTCATTTTAATAGGGTTTTCTGAGGAACGTATCTACCGTGTAAATAAAGGGTTGGGTGTATTTCAACGCCAAGTTCACATTTCACAGTCTCGAAAAAAATTAATTGTTGTAACTCGAAAAATATCTCTTGTAGACAGTTCCGATTTCACAACGGTATGCAGCGAGCGAATATTAATGATTTTAAGAGCGTTTGAATGTTATGTTTTAATATTACAACGATTTGCATTCAAGTGAAAGACCTAATAAGAATGTGTTAGTTTCTCGTGATATGCTATTTATATCTTTGTAATATTTCCTTATAATTAAAATCATAATTTATCAAACTTCAAAGCACATTGAAATTAAACAACAAATTTGAAGAGAAAAGTGGTAAATGTGAAGGTCCTGCAGAAAGGTTGTCTAAGATGATGGATAGTGAAAAGAATATGATTTAGACAAGATAATATAACTAATAAAACACAAAATATAAATATAAATAATTTTATAACTGATTTACTAAAACAAAACGCAGTATAATGAAAGGAGATTGTAAAGAATTATCCATCAAGATGTCAGTTATGCGTCCCAATAAATGCCAGAGAATCACGAAATATATTTACAAACATAAATATAAATATTAATAATTTAACATTTCTTAAAAGAGTATTGAGGAAGTCTGAGGCGGGACTCCATGATTGAGACATAACGAGGCAATAATGTCGCCATAGTCTTGCAGGGTCTCACAAGAATGAAGATTGTTTTTCATAAATTTTGGAAATTCTGAATCCCGAATGATACGAAATTCTTATAATTTTTGTCTCCTCAGCAAGTCTTGGTGCAAGTTGTAATATTACGTTTTTATTTCATTTATTATTTTTTTGTTGTCCATGGCTCAAAATAAATCAAATTTATTCAGTAGATTTAATACAAGAATACATTTATTTAATTTATCACACTTAAATAGTATATGAAAAGTAATTAATAAATAAATTATAAACAAATGGAAAAAATGAAAGTTAGTAAATGAGCGGGAGTCTCCATCTAGTAAAGTCTCTCTCATAAGGTTAGGGAGCGATCAAGTTCAATGGGAGATCTCGGTTACCGTCATGTTAATGTTCCTTTACCTCAGTGGCTTACGTCATATTGTTCATCAAGCCATCTTTTCTGTCTCTTTAATTGGAGGATGTCTTTCCAACAATATTTCATCTTCCAGTAAAATGATAAATATACCGACACCACCTGCAATATTAAGGTCTGGTTTCACCATGTCATAGTTTTGTATCTCAAATCTTCTTTCTTCTTCTTTTGAATCTGAGCCGTTGGGCCATGTGTGCACCAAATTATGCATAAGTCTTTGCTAGATCTGTATATTTTTAGCCTCTCTTCTCTGACATTCTATGTTCAATTCACTCCAGTCTTTTAAGTTATCTGTCCATTTTCTCTATAGTCTTGCTCTTGGTCTTACTCCTACCACTCTTCCTTCAATCATATCCTTCGATAGTGATTGTTTTCTCATCAGATATCGTAAATAGACTGCCAAATCTTTAGAAAGTTAACAAAATCAAACATGTTTTGATCATCGAATACAGAGCCTTGTAAAATCTGTGTAAATAAACAATGTCAACTGTGATTCTAGTAGTCGCTCTTGAAGAGGAATGGGTAATGATACCCTCGAAAACAGTAAAAGTAATGTTGGTGATATTTTTCAAATGAGGATCCACTAAATATTTCAAGATTAAATAAATATTTTTGAGATAAATATTTATTATTCTAAATATTCCTAATTCGAGAATGTCCATTTACTTATGGTAATCCGCGGTGTATTATTTAGGGAATTTTAAACTTAAAAAACAATCCCCTTTACGTTCCCCACGTCTGAAAAAAACCACTCTAATCAGTCTTAAGCATAGATAGATAACCTACGTCTCAAGCACCAACGTCGTAAACATATCTTTGTCTCTTTTTAATCGGTGCAGGAATTTAGCTGTCCTTTTCCGTCAACTCGGTCGTCAGTGTATCGTGTCGTGGAATAAATAAAAATAATTTACTAACATAAAATACATAGGTTCAATAAGCATACACCTTTATTAAAGCGCATGACTATCTTTTCAGGACTTAGTCATATGGTTATTTTTCTAGGGTTAAATAATTATTTATAATGAATGTCAAACATATTTATTGTTTACGATTTGAATCGGAGAAAAAAATATTATTTCGTCAGATTAAATGAAATTAAAATGAACTATATTTGCCAATATTTACATTAGTGATTCATAGATTAATATGATCGAGCAGCAAAAGGAAACTTTTCGACGTCTTAAGAATGTTATTCCAATATTTATATATTATAAAGCAGTTTTGTGTGAAAATAATTTTAACATTTTATTAATACTGACGTAAGTAAGTTCATTATTGACAGACTGCTCATTAACCTCTAAAGGGATAAGAACGTATAGGAGGATTATAATGGGTACCCTACTTGAGCACAGTCATAGTCATCCTGACCACCACATAACTTCTGATGAATGAATTTATTAAAACTAATAAAAGTTTACAAAAAAGAGTTTATGAAAAATGCTAACAATCTTCAAACAGAGTAGTTTGACATCGAAACATGCTAGAATAAACTGAGGTATTGTAAGTGTTCCGAATGAAAATGTCGAAACGTTATTTAATTTCAGCAATAAGGAAAGCAGTATCGCTCGTTCCATTGACACAGTTGACGTTTAACACGTGTTTGGTATTATTCTTTCGCTCGAGAAATAAGAGAATTTTAACCGGTTGTCACTTGTTAGATCACACTGTCAGAGTTGCCAGAATCTATGATGCTTTTGCCTCCCTCTTTCATGGCTGAAAAAGTGTAAAGAAGTTTCTATCTAACTTTACTGTGATATTAACGCAAAATGGCCTTAAACATGTTTTAGGGTTGGATTATCTTCCTTTTTTATCATATATTAATATGGAATACACTTAAATTAACATTGAAATTAATAAGTAAAACAATTCATATAAGAAATTCAATGTCATGTTAATGCCCTCAGCATTTTTGTTTCCTTAACATAATTTATAATATTACAAACGATCTATGAAATACATATCATTCAATAAAATGATTTTAAATAATATTCATAATAATAATAATAATAATGAAGGGTCTCTATTAAAACGACAAATGTACAGTCAATGAAACCAATTTGTTTACCCACACAACATTTATTTTACTGACAACTTATTCACTTTATGTTTGGATTTTGTTCTGCGTCACCAATCAGTCTTCATTTTAGACGGTCGGCCTGGGAATTTGCGATATAGTCGATCTCATAAAGGCTATTACAGAAATGGCAGAACCATCACTGGTGCTCTTAGAGCTTATTGTACATTGCATGGACTTAAGAAGATGTGAAATGTAACTATTAACAAAACAGTTGAGACGCTGATTAACCATTTTATGGAGACAGCTAATGCTAACATTACAATAACTTTCAAAAAAATGTAGTACATAAGACATTTTGGAGTTGCAAAAACTGATTGAACCAAATCCAACCAACAGCGACAGAGCATTATCAGCAGATGTACACAAAATTTAAAAGTCAAAAGTACATAGGACACCAAATAATGAACTGAAATTGGCACCATACAAAAGGCTACAGCACCATCTGATTAGTAATTTATCAATTTCGAAATAAATGAAACTCATGGAAGTATCATCAGATGAGTGATTTTTAAAAAATGTTCTCATCACAGAGAATTAATGTTTGAGATTAACAAACAAAAGTATTTATTTTATAACTACGAGAGACATGTAGCAGTTTGTTCCAAGACAAATGATTTTCCACAAAAGCAAATGGTATGAATGGGCTTTACCAAAATGTTGATATTGATAAATATTCTTATGACGAGTGAGACATCCTACAGCTATTGTGGTATGACAAATGATTTGTGATTTCTCAGCTCAAAGCAAAGCACAAATTTTTCAAAAAGTATCAAAGCAAGATGAAGTTAGGCCAAACAGATTCAATCAAAATCAAATTAGTTAAATCCAAATATCATGGGTGACTTATCTTTTGAGGAACTGATGTTTTGTGGGCTGCATATTCGCCCAACCGATCGCCACTTGATTTCGCATTTTGAAATATTCGAAAAGTAAAATTAATGAAAGAAATTTGGATTCTTTGGATAATCCTAAGCAAAGTATGGCAAGAGATCGTACAAGAGATTCCTCATGATTTTCACAGCTCAGCAATCAATTTCATAATGAATAAATTTCAGTTCTATATTGAGACTGGTGATGATGAAACCTGTGGATGAAGCCTCTTTATCTCTCTATGTTCAGATACAAATTATGAGTCCAGCAAATGTAAATTGCCTGTGAAAACAGGAACATTTGTGTAACTTCTTTGACATCAATTCTAGATTCAGCGACAAAATTATCGTCAAGGTAAGATCAAAAGATACCAAAGTTGATTCTTGAATCTGATTATAGGGGTCATTTAAAAAAAAATCCTATGTGAGTCAAAGCCAACCTTTTACCATGCATGATTGAAAGCGTCATAAAGAGGATCAATGTGTATTTGAATTAACGTATCTGATAATTTAATATTTATTTTTTCTTCTCATCTCACTTAAGCTTTCGTTCACTTATCTGAAGAACCACTGTAAACATCGATATACTTACTTAACTTAAGACGATTTACCCTTTTTGATAGCAGTAGTAGTTAAAGGGTTGTAATCTTGTAATGATGTTGCAGCAAAAATTAATTTTACAATGTATAAAATCCAAATTGTATCCCAATTTATTAAATTAAGTTTCTATAAAAAAATTTCTAGAATCGGGCCGCCATCTAACCAACGTGCGATTCAGTTTGAATCGCCGCGGTCGTTAACTAAAGTACCGCTAGTCGAGCAGTGATGCGCTCCATCGAGCTCGATAAGTTGGCAAAACGTGCAGAATCTCACGTTCGCTCCGATGTCGCGAGAATAGATTTAGAATTTTCAGAAATTCTAAAAGCCATATTCAATAAAAGTCATTATTGAAGACGTGAATCATTTCCTTAAAAACAGCCATTAACAAAATCATTTTCCTTCCACCGACATTTGTCAAATTCGCAAGTATCAAAATTTGATTGAAGCGTAATAAATAAAATAAAATAATTTATTGAACAATGCGATTCTCGCATAACAAACGTAAACAAGCCAGGTAAAAAATTTGTTAAAAAATATTCCTCAAAGTATACTCATCTCTGCCAGAGTCAGACTCCTCGGTAAGAGTAGCTGACATCCTGCTGATTCCAGCGAAATTCCCATTGATTTTCTCTTTACTTCAATTTTAATAAAGAAAAAAACTAAACGATTTTTTTAAAAGATTTTTCGCAGTTGATTTATTTAAATTTTTTCTCATTGAAAGAAAAGTAAAATTTACTGAAATTAAAAGAAATTGAGTTGCAGTAGAACATTTATCTTTTATATTTTCCTTTTTGCAAACCATCGATCTTATGATAATGGAATAGTGGATCAATAAATGTACGGATACGCAGCTTGAACAAATTACAAGAAAAACTGTGACTGAAGATTTGATTTAATTCCAGCCATCCTCAAATTAATGTATTCCCTATATTAACAATGTCCAGCATTAACAATATTTCCATCTTCTTTAAATAAATATTTACGTTTTTAATATTATATATGTGAGGAATATTTTAAATTGTATGAATGTGAATGTATTGATGATGAAAGTTTATTTGAGTAAGTTGAACTTAGAATGGTGATTCTCTCACCCAGATGGAAATTGGTATTTTTTTAAATTTAAAGTGATTGACTATTCGAATATAATGAAAATAATAATTTGATAATAATAATTTTATATTTTTAAAACTATCAACTAAAATCAAGTTTAACATATTAAAAAAATGAAAAGCATTTAATAAAATTTAAATTAAATTCATTTTAACAATTTTATAAAAATCCTTAAAAATCCTTAATATTATTATTCTGAGTTTTTAGAAAGAAATGGTTAAAATTGTTATTTTTCATTAATATTTTTAGAAATTAAATATTTCAAAAAGATATAAAAAATTGTTCGAATAATCATTAATAAAAATAGAAATTAAAAAACCAATTAGAGCGATGTCAAAGGTTGAACGATCTTCCGAGAGTTGCGATGACTCAAAATATATATATTTATATTTGAAAATAATTTTGTTAAAGCTTTTTTAAGAAATTGCCCATTTTGAATATTTGTGGTGTCTCTCATAATAAGAATCAAAGTGCTTATGTAAAACAGAAAACTCATCCTTTGAAACAGAAGATCTTCTATTCTTACTAAAACGAGGCGAGTGTGAGGCTGGATTTGACACGCGGACGAACACCTGGAACCGCGTTGTTTTCTCTGGCAAAATGGATGGAGAAGACCTGCTCCGGTAAAAATTGAATTACAGGATTTGAATGGCGCATCATCAAGCAGAATCGGGCCACCATCTAGCCACATGCGATGCAGTTTGAATCGCCGCGATCGTTAACTAAAGTATCGCAAGTCGAGCAGTGATGCGCTCGATCGAGCTCGATAAGTTGGCAAAACGTGCAGAATCTCACGTTCGTTCCGATGTCGCTAGAATAGATTTTGAGATTCTTCGTCGCCGCTAATTCCCCAAATACGCGCGCACATCGGAGTTTAAAGATAACTCCTGTGAGTAGGAATAGTTATGTAATCCATATTGCTTGTTACTAACAGAAGTAACTAAGATTAATTGCGTAATAATTATTGAGTGATTGCTGATTAAATTGATTGTGTAAAGTCAGTTTGACGACACAATAATATGGGTTACTTGTATGGGTTGAATGTATACTGAATGTATGTTGAATGTATGCTGAATGTATGTTGATAGTATATGTTTGTTTGAGAGTGTAAACCAATGAAAAGGCTTTGAAAATGTGAGTCATTATAACATCACTATTTTCCCCATTAAATAGTCGAGATTATTGATATTGTGTTATAGTTAATAAATCATATAATCGGAATTTGTTATTTGGTATGAAATGGATAACAACTCCAATGGAACTGGTGGCGGTTGAGAAACAACCGCTTTGAAATAATTCGGAAAGACATTTCGCGCTAATTGATTTTTATCGATAGTTCGTTTTAATTTCCCTGGGAACGTGAGTGAGTTCGATTCAGATACATTCATTCGCAAGATAATAATATTCAAATTCACGTATAATTCAAACAACGAAAAATTTATTTTTGTTAAATTATTTAAGCACAATCTGATAATTATAAATAGTTTTTCTCCAAGTATTTTTTATTATTTTTGGAAACATTGTTTACTATTTCAACACCGCGTGCGCAAGAAAATATATACATATATTTTGATTTTGATGAAAAAAATTTAAACTGTGATTTACTAAATCACTACACTTACAATGTAGTCAATGATCAAGAACCTTACTCGATCGATTTGATAGTGAATGCTCATTAATCCGGGTTTTGAGATGACGATTTGTCTTTCCAATGTACGAATTCCTGCTAAATTCCTGTTGGCTTAAAATGAGATCAATATTTGTAACTATCAAATGTTATAACATTTTTTTCCAATAAAAGAAAAACTTCATTATATGAAAGCAAATCTATTTTATCAATTCAAATGTCTCAAGTGCGAAGCCTTGTACATTTGGGAGACAAGTCGTATTCTTCGTACTAGAATTGCTGAAGATTCTAATAGAATAGAAAAGTTCCATTAAAGTCACATTAAAATGTTTCAGGCAAGTCATAATGATTTTAAAGTTATTTTAACAAATTTAACACAAATTATGAAAGGGTTACTGTTATACAGTTAAACACCGATAAAACGAACATTTATTTAAGTCCCTTGAAGTTCGTTCTATCGGGGTTTAACTTTATATATAAATAAATATATTCAAATCATTATATAAAATTAAGGTTTATTACATCAAGTTTTAGGATTTTGTTTCTCAGGGAATCCATATTTGTATGATTACGGATTGTATTTGATCCTATTTTCTTTAGTGGCATTTGATAGGAATCAATGTTCTCATTGTAATCAGACTTCGAGCTCTGAATAGAAGGGTTGACCTTTTCCCTGACCATTATTGTGTTTTCTTCCAGATCTGTAAATTGTAATTTCAATTAAATAAGTTTTAAAATTTGAATAAGTTTTAACATATTACTAAAATTACGATAGGATTAACATTAATAACTTGAATAATAATAGTAACGGAAATTGTTCACATCATTCAATTAATAAAAATATAAATAATAGTAAAAAGGAACATATTACTAACACATATATTTTATAATAAAAAAGAATTTAATTATACAATTTTTGAAAGATTATAATATTATCCATAGAACAGACTCAAGTAAATTGTTTTAATTAATAAATTTATTTTACATTATAAACAATTTGTTCTTAATTAATATATTATTGTCATTTTACAGTTCCTTGAAAATAAATTGTCCGCCCGAATATCGATTTACTAAATAGTTGTAGAAATACATAAACCTTATAGTCGAGACTGAGCCCCATTTGATTATGGTATATTTTGTTCAATGCAGTATTTCATGAAATTGTACAAATTCCAGTCAATTGACGAAGTCGATGAAGCATGGGACCTGTCCTTTGATTCAAAGAAGCCAGAATGTTAATTCCAGTGCAGCTGTAAGTAAGCATATCGATGGCAAATGATGTGGACAATGATAACCTGTACTTTGATGAATAGTTTTTTATTGAATAAATATTATTTTGTAACAAAAATATTTTTCTTCAATGGTGTATTAGACCTTTTTGGCCAACCTAATAGGACTGTTCTAAAATTTTTAATCAATTATAAATTGGGTCATTAGACAAGCAATATCATGGGTAACTGAGTTTGGAAGGATTTATGGGGGATTTTATGTTGAAATTAAAAATCCTTAAAAACGTAACGAGTTATTAGAAGGACAGCATATTCTCCCAGAAGATGTAAGTTTCGCAGGCCATTCAAAGTTCGGTGAACAATGTCTATAACACAGCTTTAGATTATTAATCCCAGAACATTACTTTATTTGGAAATTAATTACTTATTTAAGTTTAAATTGAAAATTAAAATATAATATTAAATGCATAGAAGAAAGGAATTTAGGTGTGGCCTTTCAGACAGACAAAGACTTTTCTAGCTGTAGTTCTGTTTTACAAAAAAAAGAAGCGATGATACGGAGACAAGTTTGTAAAAGATCCCATTCTACAGAGACACGAATTATCTTGGGAAAATAAAAACATATTTAATATTAAAATTGTTTTTCCCTTTTGTACACTATTGCATGAGACATTCTTTTTTTTGTTTGTAAATTTTATTTGCATGATAAATTGTTTTAATTTTTTATTTTATCTTTTTATAAGAATAATTTTGTATATGGATTATTTGTTTTAATATTTTTATGCTCATTTGATTGTTTGAATCAGTGAAAGTTTCTGTCGAGATTCAACAATGAGTTTCGAGAATGTGAGCGTTTCAAAACGAGAATCATCCAAACAATTTACACGCGAACCAAAATATCATTTTTTATATATATTATTAAATCGTTTAATTATATATTTTAATAACAAAAATTCTTTTTTTCTTTTGATAATAAAATGGTTTAATAATCATAAAGTTGTTTAATTAAGGGTCTGAATATATTTTATTAAAACGGTAACACATATTTGTCAGAGCACCATGGGAAAAGATTAAAATAGATTTTAACTTTTGTTAAATTGTGGAGAGATTAACGTTTGTTTTTATAAATAATAAAAGTTTCAGTTAATGATTTGGAGCAAGATATATTGAAGGGTATATTGACTGATATTGGGCCACCGTTGACCTATACTATAAGATATTCTCGACAGTTAACGTGTTAATAATGGGGGACAGGTCGTTTCTCCTCATATCTATTACTTCATATTAATGAATAAAAACACTTAAATTATATTATTTTATGAAATAAAAATTGAAACTGTTCAAATTATTTATTCATTAATTGAAGAATATTAATATAATAAAATTTATTCCATAACAAAATTATGAACCGATCATCATAAATATTCCGAAATTTCTCGTCTATCAAAACTTTGGACAATTGCCAAAATGCATTCATCATCATGCTGATGCTTGTTTCGCTTTTGTCTTCCTAAGTCCCCTTAATAAATGTTTCATAAAGTTTGTCAATGGATTTTTGTATCCTTTCAAACAATTTTCGAACTTGGATAATGTTGGATAATTTACACCAAAATGTGCTTGTAAAGCGCGGAGTGCAGCTAGTGCCTGATTATTGGTACGAGCTTGATCATTCAGTGAATATTTTTTTGTCATTTTGTATTAAACTTGTGTAATTTGAAATTGTATTTTTTTCATTTTATAAAAAGATTTTGTCATCGAATATTAATATCATTATATAAGTATTCTTCGAGTTATGATTCAATAATTTGAACAGCTTCAATTTTTATTTTATAAAATAATATAAGTGAAGTGTTTTCAGTCATTTATTTATGAGGTATAAAAATTAAATAATGCATATGCTAGAAGGAGAAACATCGGACGAGAAACGATCTTATGAGAAACAGCCAGAGGAGAAATGTCGGGGGAGAAACTTCGAAGGAGAATTGATACTTACCATAATACGGGTAGACAAAACTCATTCGTAATAATTAGGACTTTGAAATATATATTTTTGTATCAATTCATACATTGAACTTTTAATTATTATTATCTTTACTGTTCTTCTTCTTCTTCATCATCTTATTATTATTATTATTATATTCACATTCTTATAATTTCTTTCAAGGAATTTTATGAGGAATATTTTACATTGTGTATGGATGTGTTGTGTTGAAATGGGAATCGTGTTTCCCCCCAAATTGGAAATTTGGTTAGAAAAACCTTCAAAATATTAGGTTGGTCGAAAAATAATAGCGGTTTTTGAGATTTATACTTTGTTTATCTACTTTGATATGTATATAAATTTAAATGCATTAGTGTTAGATATTATTTGAAATCTTATGCCTAGGTGTATATTCCTATAGCCATTATTAACATATTGCTGTTATTTTTTAGAATATTTACGGTGCTAAATTAATAATG
>MQRK01204902.1:1217-17339 GCA_001938485.1 Girardia tigrina | reverse complement strand
CCCGTCGGGAAAGCTAGACCTGCTTCGAGTCCCCGCTCATTAATTAGTAAACGATTAGTTTTCTCTAATTCTTCACAAATTTCTATCATTGTCATATTTGGTTTAACCCATTCTTTGATGTATTTCCTTGTTTGGCGATGCACTTCAGCACCCTCTCGAAAATTTTTATATATTTCCTCATTTATGAGATCGTTTGCTTTAGCCTCTTCTTTACTGCATCTTCCATTGGCTTTTCGGCTGTTTTATTATTCCACAAAAAAATATCAACTTTAACACAAATTGTACTATCTAACTCATCAGTGTTATTTGTATATTCCTGAATTTCACCGATTGGAAAATCTCCATTTGGATAAAGATTGTGAATTGGTATTGTTGGAGGATAAGTTTGTTTTAAAGATGAAACGTTTTCTGAACCTGTATTCCCAGTAGCTAAATCATTGATATTTATATTTTTAATTACATGGTTATTTATATTAACCCTTTTTCTTGTTTTTCTTTTTCTTCTTTTTTTTCAATTCTGCATCGGTATTTATTCCTAAATACAAGTACGTTCAATATTAACACAAAATAGATTTTAATTTACCGTTTTCAATTTCTTCAATTAATTTATTATTAATATCTTCATTCGTTTCTTCCATTTTAGAATATATTTAATGTGACCGAAATTTTACTAATTTAATGTTAATTTTCGAACAAATTATTTTTATTTTAAACGAAAAATATTTTAATTAATCATTATTTTTAATAACTTTTCAAAAAATTATTAAATAGTTTTACTGGAGTTTAAATTTTTGATTATTTATGTAAATTAATTATGAAAAATAATGCTGGTAATTTTATTTACTCATATTTATTAATTATATTTTTAAAGACCTTTGTAAACGTACTTCATTTTAAATTTTTTTATTGTAAATATAGAATACAGTATTTTGTATTTTACTTTTTTCTCGAATTGATGTTAAAAAAATATTTTTTTTCAATAACGTTTTTGATGTTCTTCAACAAATAGCTAAATAAATCAGAGTATATTTTCTAATTCATTGTTTAAGTACCTTTTTAAAAAATATTTCATACCAGCTATCTTTACTAAACCTAATTATAATTTAGTACTTTAAAGGTTAGATATGAATTTATTTACTTATTACTGTATTATTCATGGAACAATGAAGGATAACGTGTCAGATTGACTTTTTATATTGTTTCAGATATTTTACTTAATTATCTTTGGAAATATTAGTTTTTCTTAAATTTTTATTTTTAGTTTTTACACTTCTTCTCACTATTCGCTTAATGATAAATCGTTTTTGAAAGCATAAGTATTTAATTTTCAAATTAGTAGTAATGAGAAGTCATTTTTCAAATTACTGAAATTTAATTTTATAATTAATTAGTAACGAAAAAAATCAAGCAATATACTTTTTCAAGAATGAACTAAAAATTAGAAAAACATTTTCAATTAAATCTTGAATTTTGAAGTAAATTTGGAAAATTTATCTTGGATTATAAGGAATTGTATAACTAAAAACGCCTTTTGTCCATTGCTTTGTACATGGCATATTATTTTCAGGCTTTACTCAGACTAACTGTTTCTCTACGAAGTCTGTCTTTACCTTATTGTAAACCGGCTCCTTTTCAATTCTTTCGATTATCTCCAAACCGACTGGAATGTAATTGTAAAGTGCTGAACTAGGTGTCTCCCTTCCATCGGACGGTGTATTGTTATACTACTATAAGGCTTCCATGATACTGATATTCGATCTAGACGCAATTCTCTTGATTGTCTTATGATTTCTCTCTATTATTCCGTTGCAAATTGGTCGATTAATAGCGCGGTATAGGACATGTACATTCCACTTCTCCATCAACTTGCTGTATTCGGCTGAATGAAATGTCGTATAATTGTCAATAATCAACTTCTTTGGAGATCCACGCTTGCAGAACAAATTTGAAAACTCTGTAACAATCGACTTGACATCCTCAGCTTTGATTAGTTTCCATACAGCAAATTGAGAAGTTCCACAATCAATGATACTTAAGAATTTTTGTTGATCAAATTTTGTGACATCCGCTGCAAGTCTTTTCCAGTTTTCATTGACAGTTAATTTTCCAGTTTCCCATTTTATTGGCGCTGGATCAATAGATTGGCAACTTTGACACTTCGAGATCAAATCCTTTATATCAGCATTTGACACATTTATTTCCTACTTATCGCACAGATATCGCATTCTCTTTGCACCTAAATGACATTCATCATAAAGTTTCTGTAGTTTAAATAGGTCATCTGTTACAGACAAAAGGCAACTGTTTCGTTTTAATTGTTTGGGTATTCTTGTCAGTTCGTCAGCCTTGTTGTCACTATTAACAAACTCAATTTTCAAATTTATTTCGTATTCCTGACACAACTCCTTAATCATTGACAATCGGCGCTTTATCAAAAGCTCTGAAGAGGCTTTCGAGTGTAATTTATTTCGATCTGATAGTGCCTCCGTTATCCAAGAAACTACTGATTTGTTATCTGATTTTACTACAACATTCGTCAATCACCATTTAATACACAAATTTAGACCCTTTACAACTGCTACGTTTATGTGCCTAGAATCTTCTATTTTCCTTAAACACGATACGTCTTATATTATATTTCCTTTAACTTCTAACGCTGCCTCAATGGCTATCGAACTAGCGTCACACCATATAATGCCATCCTTACAATTATCAATACTCTATATTCCTCTACAAGGATCTTTCTCCTTAACTTTTTTCAAAAAAAATGTGATTTTCTCGAATAATTCGACATCTATATTCTCATCTCATTTTTCTTCACTCAGCCTTTTCATGTAGGAACATGATTGACGTAGCAAACCAGCAACAGGGTTGATTCCTACATAGGGAATATAACTCGGTACACGATATTGATTCGGCAACTATCTCTTCCTTGAAATTATTATCTCTCATCCATCTCACCGAATTCTTATCTTTAAAGACTTTTACTCCCAACACTCGCACGTCTTTATCCATTGAGAGATTTTCTGGTTTTTTTGCATTTAAGACTATATTTCTCGAACAACATTTTAATTTCGTCACCTGTGATTGTACTTTCGTCAACATAAATGTCATCGATGTACGAGTTGTTGTGTTCACGTACTCTAGGATCAGAATTTAAAATCCACTCGACAATTTCAGTCATAATGGTCGGAGCGATATTTAAACCAAAGCCCATCCTGATTAGAGCGTACTTCTTACCATTAATGACACATGATTGATAACGCCACATTTCCTTGTGAACGTGAATCTTCATATACGCCTCTGATAAATCAAGCATGGAAAATCTTGATCCTTTTCGCTGCCAAGTACGAAGTTTTTACAAACATATATCTGCTTTGCCACTGTACACGTCTACATAATTGTTTAATTTCCTAAAATCAAAGATCGGTTTTATCTTGGATTTGTTAACTTACAATGTTCCAAATATGGGTATTGATCCTATCGATTTACCAATTTCCTTCTCATCATATTCGATTAAATATCCCTTCTTCATCCACTTCTCAAGGATTTTCATTGTGGATATGTCCTTCGATTTGTCATCCTTAAAGGTCGAATGTTGAATTGGTAAATAACTCCGCGCCTCATCTTTCCACTTACATTTAACCGTCCAATTATCGCTAAATTCAATCTCATAATTTTGTTTGTTCAGGCTAACGTTATTTCCATTATTAAGTATACGGGGTTTTGAAAAGGAACTCCTTCTACCGCCGCTGACCTCACCTCGTTCTTTAGAAACGATCTTTCCATCACCAACGTTTTGTACCATTGACATTGAACTTTGTGTAACGCACTTTTTAATTCCTAAATACCTGTGACAATATTCAACCATTTCGGTTAAATCTTGATCACCGGCCTGCTCTAAATTCAATTGCAACTCGAAAGGCAATCCAGCCATAAAGGCCACCTCGGTCATATCGTCGATTTTTGATGCCAACATCTTTACTTGAGAAACGTAATCGTCAATAATTTGTCATTCGTAATATTCCAAATTAATCAGTTGGCTGTACGCAGATCGTCTAGTTAATCCGAATGAATTGTCAAAGATTTGCAGTACTTCTTCACAGTTGCTCTGTTTCTTTTCACCCAATTCCATGTATATATTTAACGGAACATCCGTCAACAAAAAAGGAAGATATGGGGCCGGATCGAAAATCATCTGGATTTTCATAATCAACTTGAACTTTTTCTTCCAAATTTCAAAACTGCCGTTTCCATTAAATTTCTCAAATGATCGAGTATAATTGATCGCGTATCATTGTCCGGATAACTTGTAACAACGAATAACAAATCTATAAAATTTATTTTTCAATAAAAAATACTTTTAAATAGATATTATTAAAACAAATAATTATCTATATTTTTTCATATTAAATATTTCATTTAATAAATAAATTTAACATGTAACATGTAAATTTCAAATAGTAACATTTGTATTTTAAATTCATGAATTTTATTCCAAAGAATAACAATTGTATTTCAAAAATAAAAAATGTGTTTTATTTTAATTTTAATTTAATTTTTACATTTTATATTTTACAGGTAATTTTTATTTTCTGTATTAAGTTTCAGAGATGAAGATGAATCTACAGGACAAATTCAATATATATCAGATGTCAATGCTACCGAAACCGGCTGTCAGATGTGATCAATGCTGTCATCTTTTATTCAAGATGTGCAGTGAGGTTGAGTTGTCGGTTACCGAACCGAGTGGCGGCGACTAGCACCTCTTAATTGTGTGGGAAGATGCCGGATGATGGAATTAATCGGCCAGTTCGGTGGACGCCAGTAACCGATCGGACTGAGTTTCTCCCAGCAGGCGCCTTGTCGAGTAAAGAATTCCCATTCGGTCGACCGCGGCTTCCAGTACCGCGTTACCGGCCCAGTAACCACCGGATCTACTTGAAACGGTAGATTGTCTCGTCGACTCATTAATCCGCCATCCAGATGTTGTATTGATGCGGTCGCGGAGCTCCACCGTGTGCCGCATAGATGTGTGAGGCAGCGGGATATGTGGTACTACCAGTCGAGTCCGAGCGATGCCGATCGCTTTCATTTTTTTATTCAAATTAAAAAAATAGGATAAAATGTGTGATAAGAAACAGCCATTTATTTTGTCTAATCCACAAATCGAATTCAAATTTTGTGCATATCTATTATTACATAAGTTAATTTAAACACAAAAAAATCAGTTTTCTTATTTTGGTCGTTTGACCGGAGCACCACAGAGGTCTTATTCACTAATGGTGAAACAACTTGACCAAAATGTCACTCCCGACCAACAGAGAATAAAGTGATTAAGGAACAGACGAATGGGGTATGTTCTACTCGACTCTCAGGTTGCCCCGAGAATTGGACGGTGGAAGCAAATTTTGTTTCAGATAAGGCTTGAAGGAAGAGCTTTCGTAACACAATGCAATTTTTTTCAGAAAAAATTGAAATTTTTAGGACACATTGTGAATAGAGACGGTATTAAGACTGACCCTGAGAAGATTAAAACAATCCAGGAATTTGAGAAACCGAAATGCATTAAGAAATTACGTAGATTTCTATGAATATGTAATTATAACAGGAAGTTTATAAAAAAAAATTATTCAAAGTTTTCAAAACCATTGGAAGATCTATGCGCAAAGACAAAAGAGTCACTTTATTGGTCCAATATTCATTCCGAGGCATTTAGAGTATTGAAGGAAGAGCATTAACATTGGCATTAGTACTGTGTTATCTTGATTTTGGGAAGGAATTAATATTAGATACAGATGCATCGTTTGATACGTTAGGAGCAATGCTAGCTCAGGTAAATGAAAAATGTGAAGAACAAGTAGTAGCGTATGGTTCTAAAACCATGTCGAAACATGAACTCGGTTATTGTATCACTTGGAAGGAATTGTAAGCTATCTTCCACTTCACCCAATTTTTTAAACATTATTTATACATTGCTAAATTTAAATTACGGACAGATCATAAAACCATAGCCTTTATGATGGCGACAAAGAAACCGATAATGTCTCAGTTCAAAACTGGATAAATTTCCTAAGTAGTTTAGACATAAAGTTGGAATACAAGAAAGGAATCTTTCACAAGAATGCTGATGCTTTTTCTCGCAAAGATTGCGCTCAATGTCTCAAGCAGCACGAAGAAGCAAAATAAACACAAACAATGGCACGAATGTTATCAATGGATGAAGAGATCTCATCAATTCCCTGGCAACAGAGTAGGGAAGAAATAAAGGACATAATTAAGAACATAAAATCAGGTTGTGAGAAACAATTTAAGTATTACAATGGATGTGTCCGAACAATTGATAATATGATTCGGATCTCAAAACATGCCAGAGGAGCTTGTATTATATTCTTCCATAAATTATTGTGCCAAGATTACAAAACATTATTGTAAACAAGACATTTTTTTTATTAATGAGGAGTACAATATGGAAGACTTTTCGAAACAGGTAGAAGTGACTGTGTAAAGTTTTCTGACTTGTCAGATCTTAAAGATATATACTGGTTCTACGAAAGAAGAAATAGTCGATCTGGTTTCTAAATGCCCATTGGAGGAAATTTACATGGATTTATGTAGCCCATTACATACAATAAACGGAAAGAAATATATTCTTGGTATAATAGATAAGTTTAGTAGATTTATCAGGTTAACTATAGTGAAGAAGCAAGATGAAGCTACAATAATTCACATGGTCCAACAAAAGTGGATTTAAAAATTTGGAGTCACAGTCTCTATTTATGTGTATAGAGGTAACGCTTTCGGGTCTTAAAACTTCAACGAATTTGCAAAATCTATGTGGATTAGAATACAATTTTCCAGTCCATATCACCGTAGCGCTAACGGTATCATAGAAAGACAATTTAGAAACATTCGTAATCTGTTGAATGCAACAATTAAAGATCGAGGATGTAACAATTGGGTGGATTTGCTTCCGGAAATTGAATTTATTATGAATGCATCCAGACGAAGTACTGTAGGTTGTAGATAATGAACTCTTGCACCCATTGCAAAAAAGTCTGGGACCGCATGATTGTAGCGGAAGTCATCTTCGAAAAACGTATAAAATTAGATGGATCTCGATCATATGAGTTAGATAAAAAGAAAATCATAGAAACAATAAAAGATGGGGAATCAGGAAAAAACAGCTCAAATTAATATGAGGCACGAATTCAAGGTTGGTGATTATGTCTTAGTAAAGATAGATAACAGAAAAAAAACTAAGAAAATCCACGACCGTTGCATGGAAATGAGAAATAAAACAGGAAGAATGATTCAGAGGAATATAGAATGGCTAAACCCTTTTAAAGAAGGGAAAAATAAGGGAAATTAATTATAACTCATTAATTAACTTATTGATACTATATTCAAAATACTTATTTATAAATTGATCCGAATACTGTTATATTAAAATTCAGGAAAATGCAGTTGTTTAAATAATATATAGCTTGTCAGTAATTTGAATTAATATTGCTAATTATTTATTTCTGAATTATTTTTTTATTTATCGGGATTGTCAGAGAATACTTACAATCAACACTAAAAAGAAGCCAAAAAAGTAATAGCAATGCGAAAGAAAGAAATCTTGATTGAAATGAATGAATATATCGAATTGATAAATGAAGAACACCTCGATGCTCAAGTAACTGAACCTGGAAACATTCCTTTGATTAATATTAAAACACACTTGAAAAATACATGGAATTTTGAATAAAAATGATATATATATATATATATGCTAAAAATAAGAATTATAGTATTTTATCTTCATAAAAAAATTTAAAGATTTTTTTTGTGACGTCACAAGGGGGTTGGGGGGTTAAGATTTTCTGAGGGAAGGAGGGGGTTTAAAAATCATTTTTCGTGTGACATAATTTATGAACGGCCCCTAATTAAAAACAAATAGTAATACCTTGAATAGACTTTAAAAAATTTTTCAATATTATTAAAAAAATAATTCCAAAATTTAAAAATAAAATATTTTTATATTATTTTTTTAAAAATATTTTGACCTCTGTAAAATATTTTCTTAAAAACGAATTATTAACATTCTATCTACAAAACGGATGGGTTCCAACTTAAATTTTCTCTAATTTCGTTTTTCACAAAAAAAATATTCATTGAAATTTTTGCGACTTCCTGACATTTTAAACTTTTTATTGGTTAATTTAGGCAATTTTCCTTTGAAAAATTTTCAATTAATAATATTCATTTTACTAATATTAATATTAATTAAATACAATTTTACTAAATTTAATAACTTTAATGATATTAATATAATTATTAAATTTGGCGGTTTTGACAGCGGGGTTTTTGTCCTCGGATTGTTAAACACACCATTTTTATTCGCAACGTTTTTGTTCAAACCGTTTTGTAGTGATACTATGAAAAGAATTATGAAATAAGACGCACACAAAACAAGCAAATCAAGGAAAGGAAAATTATTTCGAAAGATTACGCTGATTAATAGGGAACCTTGAACTAATAAATCTATACTTACCGATTAATCTTTGATCATGATTGACCTTTCATTCGATAGATTCTCAGAAGAATTACTAATTATCGACAACGAATAAATCAAATCACTGATAATTACTGTAATTATATTGTTATACATTAAATATATTGAATTATTTTTTTTGTCTGTGAGCAAGTGCCCGGTTGCTACATAAATAAATTCGCCGCATATATCGGCCCGAAGGCGTCCTTTACACCGGCCCTGATTTCCACAGGGGTTCTTTCACTAGCGGCCTCTCCCCGCACCCATCCCTTGGGTGAATGTCTCCGCCAAGCCCGACACTTTTGCTCACACACCTGACCTTAACAACTCATCATCGAAGGTCAAGTCCTCCTCCCATCATGAGTTGTCTTCATCCTCAGATGAATCTCCAATCCTCGTCCTATATAGATTGGAGACATACTCATCTTCAGATGGATCATTATCTGTTTGATCCTCAATGTCTAATTCATAGTATCACTACAAAACGGTTTGAACAAAAACGCCGCGAATAAAAATGGTGTGTGTTTAACAATTCGAGGACAAAAACCCTGATGTCAAAACCCCTATTGCACTCCTACTCTTTAACTATAAGTTTGTACGAGTGCTTCCAGGGAGGCCGGATAAAATTCTCCTACCCCCTCAACAACAGCATGTTCATATTCCATCTCTTCCATCGCTAACATGCCTTCCTGAGGTTCTTGGATCTCTTCTACATTAATCCTATTTATTCTCTGGATCCCGCTTGGAACTATTCCATCTCGATAATAAGACCATTGCGCTGCTGAGTATTTCACATTCGATACTGAGCAGCCAATTGCAATCTGTCTTATCACCTTTGGCGGGATCTTTAGAGTTGTCAGTATGTCAGTGCTCCTTTTCGACCACGTCCCTAGCACCCTACTTAGAGGGTGAGCACTGTCACGGTCGTGTTTGGCATTGCAACCCTGCAAGCAACAGCAAGAACATCGTAATGATCGAGATTCTTCCTGTTGCTATTCTCCATATTCTTCTTCGTATCATATGGACACTTGACATCTATCAGGTATTGCATCTTAGATCCTGGGACGTATACCTGAAGATCCACTCGGTCTTGTGAAGGAGCATATCGACACTCAACATTTATGTCGACTTTTTAGTCCAAATACTGAGTTATTTGCTCCCCCACACAATAAAGGACCGAGTTGTGCCTATAATTCCAGAACCCTTCACTGTATTTACATAGTACATAGACCGAAGTTTCCTCATTATGAGGGCACCTACGACAGTGTCCCCTGTTCTTAGTGATACCCGGTCGGTAGTTAACAGGCACTGTGTAGGTCATTGCCTTGTGGTAAAAGTATCACTCGATATAATTCAACCCCCACCCCATAAACAGCGACGTGGAAACTAATTGCGGATTGCAAGCTTCTTGCAATCCGTTCAGCGCTGCTTTGTATGTTCCATTTGTGTGTCCAAGATTTCTCTACCAATCTTCTTAGTGTCTTGGATACACTGGACTTCAAGAGGGGGTGAGGAGCATATTCTCACTCGTTTCGTCTCTCATAACTTCAATTTCGCCATTGGGCAGTCTTCTCTCCCACACCAGTGACTGATGCAGGTGCAGACATATGCCCTGTTTATTCTGCACCAGACTTACCGAAATCTGGTGTAGATTCTTAATCTTATGAATGGCGAATTTGATTTTCGCCCACCAGTTTTTGACCTTCACCGACTGCGTCCCAGCGTTCAGCCAGCGTATTGCTGCCTCAATCGACAAGACACGCGACTTACGGGGACTTGTCACTTCACGCTGAAAGGGAGAAGACTGCCGCATCCATCGTTGTCTTATCACTACACGCAATCATTTGAAAACTGTGGGCCAGTGATTATATCAAATACTCATCAAGTACCGACTTGATACCGACCCCCAATTCTCTCTCGGTGTGTAGAGATAAGCATTCGATGTATTTTTCTGCAGTCCTAACACCTTCTTATGCAACAGTCTGATTACATTGTCCAGACTGTAGCTCTTGCCATCCAGGATTCCATATAGAATATAAAAAATTCTGAAGGAAAATATGAGCTTGGAGTGCAGGTAGACCACATAAGCTTGCAGCTTTTGCCAAGGAAACAGTACAGATTCTGTAATCTTTAATGTTTCTCTTGTAACCTCTGCAAGATTCTCAACTTTTGTAATCATTATATTCTCTGAGAAATGACCTCCCAAGTATACAACAAACTCACCTTCACTGATTTCCGGGATAGCGCTCCCATATATCTGCATCCTATTGTTTGTATTGTATGGGATCGCTATCCGTGCACACTTGGAGGGCCGAAACTTGATTCCTATGATATTAGTTAACTCCACAGCTTTGTTCACCATTGACTGCATGTCACTCTGACTATCTGCCAGCAGTACACGGTCATCAGCATACGCTAGGCAGCTCACACGGTGATTAGCTATTATCATACCGCCATAAGATTGTTGGTCTCATTTCAACAAGACCGGGTTTATGACGATATTGAATAGCAGCATTGAGAGTGGACAACCTTGTCTCACCCCCACTAAAATCGGAATTTGACCCGTCAGTGTGTTGTCACACTTGTACGCCGATGAGCAGTCCCTGTACAGCTGTCTTATCAGGTCACATGAGTCGGTTCCTACACCTTTTCTTCTCAGCAGTTTTAGGATGATTTCCACCGACACTGAGCCAAATGCATCAACATTGTCTAACATTGTCGCGTAGAACTCAGGCCCCACTAACTGAGAATAGTACTTGTCCAGGATCGCCCAAATGAGAAAGTTGTGCTCAGCACAACCTTCATGCGGTCCCAGATTTTTCTGCAATTGTTGCAAGAGTTCATTATCTACACCCCACCTATTTAATGGATCTCTTAGTAGTGTGGCCATGGATTTTATAGTGCACTCTAAGAGAGCAATTAGTCTCCATGAGGCGACCTCGTTATAATGGCCTTGCTTTCCCAACATTGGAAGAAGTGTTGTGAAGAACTGTTTCCAACTTTCCGGGATCACTCGGCTATTAATAACCCTATTGTACAACTTAGTGTACATTGCTCCCACCGGGTCACAATATAACATATCTTTATATGTTCAAGTAACAGCTTCCACCACCTCGCCTGACAGGACCTCTCTGAATTCAAATGGATCTCCTCTCTTCACCATAAGAGTGTCCACCAATTCACTAATGGGAGGAGCAATCGAATTTGCACTAAAGTGCTCCATGATTGCTTCTGTTGATGGGGTGGTGTCAGCAACCGTGTTGTTCAATATCAATTGAACAGTTCGCTTTGGGTTAACTTTGTACATTTTCCTCAAGCTGGGATCCTGATTAGTGGACTCGATGATTTTATTCCCCATATACATATTTCTCCGTTTTATGGGCCTGTGAGAGTAGATATAATTAGTAATATCTCTCTTCAGTGTATTGCGGTCCACTGTTGATGATCTGACCTCAGCAAAGATCAATGAATTTTCCACTCTCGCTGCACGAGTTGCAGTCTCACTGTTGATGTGGGACCCTTCTTCTTCGCTCTGATGAGTTGTGTAGCGACCTGTTTCTTGAGTTTCTGAATATTGATACCAAAAAGCGGTCACTCTTCCATCAGAGCTTGAATGTATCCACACACCATCAGCCCCATCTGTCCTCCATTCCGCACTATCTGATGTGGCTGCCCAAATACATTTATTCTCATGTCTCGTTTTGTGAGACACAAGTGTTCAATGTATCGAGCAGTCATTCTCATTCTGTGCAGCAGACTTTCATCAATAATATCTGCAGTGGGATCTAACACTGAAATATCATAGTGAATCAAGTCAGGTACAAACAGAACCCATCTCCTATTATCAAATAGCACTGGCAGATAGATGTACTCCTTTCTATTAAAAATGTTCAAGCTAACCTGTTTTCTGAGGAAAGAAGCATTGCCTTTGCTGATTGCAGTCTCTATAATCGGTTTCACCGTCAGATGTTGGTGACTTACTGCGTAGGTACTGATAAAAGCCGAAACGTGATCTTCTGTAAATGAGAGATTAAAGATTACTTCGAAGCACTCTCATTTCCCGGCATCAGTTCTATAAATTCCCGATATAAACTGGAGCTTCATCCAAACCGTTCTCTACCAGCCCGGCAGCATATATACAGACAAAAGCGCCACAATCGTGGTCATTCGTCTGATAAAACTCCGGAACACATTCATTCTCAAACTTCAAAAGATTATCAAACAAGAATTTGTTGACAATCCCATGAAGTGTCAATCCAATTGCCTTCTTCAATCCACTTTCTTCCAGTGGATCAAAGAGGAAGGCAACTCTCTCCTCAACTGAAACTCCATAGAGAACTCAATGAGCGTTCCGAACTTTATACGGACAGAACAAGAAGCTACACGCATTCACATCTTGCTTCTCAAAGCCTATGAATTGTTTCACTCGTGTTCTGCTGTTTAACAATGCGTTACAATTCACTGGGCTCACGTATCCTTCTCTTGCCAATCCTGCATGGTTCCTGAAATAAAAATCAATGTGCTCACTAGTGAACCATATTGAGTTTTCTAATGTTGTTTTCGAAGGAACCTGCACATCTATAATCTGCACCTCATCATCCACAAATGAGAGTGGGAAATCCATCCCTGCTTTTGTTTATGGGATGGGTCAATCCCGTCACTTGGTGGACTTCTTCTCTTCCAGTGATGGAGCTTTGGCTTTCTTTCAGGTTTTGGCAAACACCACGAACCCCTCCTCGTCGACTACATCGACCATCTCGATCTTCTTCTTCACCGGCATCGACTATTTTCAACCACTGGTTTGTGAATTGTTTTTGAAGTCGGTCCGGGTTTCTTTTTCACAACCGTTGCCGGTGTTACCGGAGTAGCATTGGTTTTGGTTGTTATCGGTGTTACCATTCTTTTCTGTTCCCCCCTGGTCTTGGTGTTTGCGACAATATGCTATGCATCATTGCAACCAACCTCGACGATGCTTCATCTACGACTCTCGTCATCGCTCTTGGTATGTATACCTTCTTCTCCTCCGGGCTTTCTTCAGTTGTGACTGGAGTCGCATCTGAAGACTCCATAAAATCGAAAGTTGGTGGTGGAATCTCTCGACTGTATGAAACCGGAGTTTTACACTCCTCAATTTCAACGTCTTTAAACGAATCGTTTCCTGGTTGATCTTCTTCAGAATCCGATTCGTCACTCAACTCTACCGTCCTAAACAGCGATTCCATTTGTGATGACCTCTGGGTAGAGTTCATCACTTGTGAAACCCTATGTCGCCTCTCTTCCGACACCAGTTGGTGATACTTGATCTCCATATCACCAATGATGTTGTCCATTTTCTGCCTTAGGACATCAGGGATCCCCGCATCCCACATCGAGGCACCCCATCTGCCTACAAGCTCATCCATGATCTCTTTACGGAAGTGAGTAGGATTACCGCCTCCACAGAACAACCGATCAGTCACTATATCAACCATGTTTGTATAGTATCTTTCAGTCTCTAATTTTTGTAAAATTGCTAGATGAACACCGCTTACAGACTCCTGATTGCTCGACTTTTCCCGATGCGGGGGGTGTCTGCTCATGCAATTTTCTGCTTCGTTTCACCGGTGTCGGAGTTAACACCGGAGAGTCTTCCAGTGTTGTCGATCCCGCCAATCCTTCTGTACTCTCTTCACTCTCTACAATCTCGGCATCTTTCTTCAATTCAGCCGCTACAGTTATGGAATCATCAGTTCCATAATTGTTTCTGCATCATTTCGGTTAACATCAACCTCCACTGAGCTTCCGCAGGACCGCTGCTCAGTCTCGGTTTTATCTTTCTCTCCTTCGAGTCTGCTTTCCTTTACACTATCAAAATGCTCCACAGTTGAAGTGGGTTCAACTGTGGATCCAGTTTCGATCTCCTTTTTCCTCTCGACCCCCCCTGTAATTGTGTTGCGTCTTCGAATCGTATCAACCGATCGGGAGACGCGTATCTTTTTCTCAGACTGCAACAACCTTTCACCACAGACTGATGAATTTACAGGGGTTAACTTTTCGTCTGTCTTTTTTTTTTCTTTTTCATCCTTTCTTTGATGTTGCTTGCTTAGTAACTTTCAATCATATTCCTTCTCCGCCTCTGTTGTAAGTTGCACAACTAGTGCTCCGGTTTTGGGGTGACAAAGCCCGCCACCAAAATACATTATCTTTCCATCTTTGATTAAGTTCATCGACAAGCAATTTTCTAGTTTCTGTCGGAAGGAGATGTCGAGTCGCAACTCGATCCACAACTATGTCGATCAAGTTGGATCGATATTTCAATCCTTCACATTTCTTAGTCAGTTCGACATACGTTTTTTCTCTCACTTCATCCATAACTCTCTTGGCTTCTCTTTTCACACTTTTCTGATCAATCATCTTTCTTTCTCTCTTAAAGAACTCTCTTCTCGCTTCATCAGCGAACTCTTGAATGCACTTGCGAACAAACTCATTGCTCATAAGTATTTCCATTGGCTACTTTAGCTGGTGAAAGAGCTCCTCAAATGCCACTGTAGTTATCGATTCCGCTGAGTTCTCAAGTCAACTTACCCGGAATTGTTTAAAGACCGTTGACATAAACAAACTTCTATTATCAAATAACTTCTTATTCACTTCACTCTCTATCTCCTCATCCTTTTGCTCTTATCACTCAGGAAGTTGTTGGCTGAAAGTCAGAGCTTCCTTCACAATCTCTGTGATCTTCTCCAGTGCGTGCGAGCGCCATATCGGTGCAGAACGATACACATGTTTTGCAATACACGGATTGCAAGAGCCTTAAGTTGTTTTTGATCAGTAAGTCCTCGGTCTTTGGCTTCATATGCAATATGTCTTTCAAGGTTGGAGCAGAGAGCTATTTCCTTCAGGACAGCCGTAACTATTTTGATCGATTCTGCTATATTGAGGCTCTTATCGCATTTTCATCACTTCCTTTCGGAAGCCAGGAATCTGGTATTGAGTCATATCGGTCTCCTTCTTTTTCATTACTTTCTGACTCGTCCGGTTGGCTGCGTTCCCACCTGGGCTCCTTCTCCGAGGTTTTTTTGCGTCTATCTACCGAAATCAATATTCCTCTAATCTCAGAGAATAGGAAACCCAGCCGGTTTAACTTAATTGTGTTTATCTTTCTTTCTTTATGAATGTTGGGTTTTAATTAAAATGTCTTTAATTCAATTATTCACTTTTTAAAATACAAATCTTTAATCGCAAAACTCTATTCTTTACTCTTTGATCAATAGTCTTTATTCAATAATCTTTATTCAATAATTCGTAATCAATAATCTTTAATCTTTGATCTGACTCCAATTATTCAGAATGGTCTTCCAACATAAATATATGAATTATGAACACAAACTCTTTTATCAAACTTTATTTCAAATAACAAATATCAACAAGTCACAAATAATAATAATAATTCAATTCTTTGATGACAGAATACAAATACAATCAATGTTTCGTGCGAGTTAACAGACTACAGTAAAAACTGTGAATCTCCCAAAACGAACGATGCTTTGATTTAAACTTAAAACTTTTCTATAAACCTTGTTCTCCCATACAGGGTACTACAGGTT
>MQRK01204900.1:369-43179 GCA_001938485.1 Girardia tigrina | reverse complement strand
CATTCGTAAGAGTAGCTTCTGCCATGTCTACCAACAAAAATAAAATTATGTAATTATAACACACAAAAAGATATGGTGTCTATATTACGTGTTCTCAAATAGCTGCCGCACCCTGTATACATCTTCATAGAAGATTCATGTTTTGCATCACTATGTTAACTGATATTGTACCACATGATTTGAAGAGTTTAATTTTACATTATATAACAACATATTTACATTGAATAATGATTAAATTCAATTAAAATTAATCACCATAAAAAGGAAAATAATATTCTTACAATGACACAAACATTCGTATAAATAACAGAAATATTTTTAAGACTGGTGTGGTGTCACCCTATGATTTAAGTTTATGCTCGTTATTCATACTTTCAATCGCTCATATACGGTTCCTTTTATCAGGTTTTTAAATTCCTCATCGTTGTCGAGAAGCCCTCTTTTAGACTTTCCAAGTAAATTACGTAAGAAAGTTGTACTAAATAATGTCATAATGGCAAAAATTAAAGAAATATTTTGTAATGTTTCACTTTTTGTATTTGCATGTTATTCTCCTCAGTAATGGTTGATTTATATATTTAATTCTTGTTATTCGAATTGCATTTACACTAGAAAGACTTTAAATGGAATTAAAATTTCATACAAAAATATTTTACAAATCCATTTGGCTATTCAATAGTAATTAATAAAGTAATAAATTTATTAAAAAATGTTATAGTAATTTTCCCTTCTACAAAAGATAACAAAAATACTATTGGCCAAGTAGAGTAAGTGTGCAAAGTTTGAAGAAAATCGATTTAGTAAAAAGCCAACAAAAACATGTTTCTATACGAAATGGATGCATATATAGGAAGCAAGCTAATATAAAGCATGGAAAAAAGGTTTCGTAAAATTGAT
Source organism: Girardia tigrina (assembly GCA_001938485.1). Classification (NCBI taxonomy): domain Eukaryota; kingdom Metazoa; phylum Platyhelminthes; order Tricladida; family Dugesiidae; genus Girardia; species Girardia tigrina. Next base: position 42,282 of record MQRK01204900.1, on the reverse strand, counting down.
TTTAATTATTTTTAAAATATACATTAAAATTATTTTTATTATAAAATTAATTTATTAATTTGAAATAAATAAAGTACATCGAATTATATTTTCAATATCCTCATCCGGACTAAATATTTAATTATTAGTTTCGTCATTGTCGATATTTTGAACAAGGAACGTGTTGAATCATATTTGAAAATTGGAGAAAATCATGTTTATTAAAATTATATTTTTGTTAGATTTTAAATTATTAAAATAAAAAACAGAAAAAAAGTAAAATTATATTTAAATTAATTTTGAAAAATAACATAATTAAAATTCATTTAAAAATTTATGAATTAATATTTATTATTCTATTTTTTTATTTTAATTATTGATTTAATAAATTTATTTATTTTTAAATGTTAAACTAGAAAATTAAAACGAATAAATTATAAAAGTTTCGTAAAATTGATTTTAATTATTTTTAAAATATACATTAAAATTATTTTTATTATAAAATTAATTTATTAATTTGAAATAAATAAAGTACATCGAATTATGTAAGACCATTACACAAAAAAAGATTACGCCACACTGATTGTAATTAAAGTAGAAATAATTATGACCTTTATAAAGTTGACAGTAAACGTGCAATTTATTTATAAGTTAATTGTTCATAGCAAAAGAAAGTCCGTTTTACGTCTTATTATATAAATATAATTTAATTACGAAATAAAGATTAGTTTTTGTTTTCTTAACCCTTTCATTACCAATGGGGCTATATATCCCAAGTAATTAAAAAAAATCAAGTTAGGTGAATTACCACTAGCAAGGGGTTATTTGTGTCCCAATTGTGTATCGTGTGTTTACTCTTGTGCGTCATCTGCATATATTGTCTAAACACTTGTTGAAACTAGTCAGTTGCGAGTTCGATTTTTTCCTACTTGTTAACAATTATTTAAACATTAATTTCAATAAATTTGTTTAATATAAGTAAAAAATATAGGTTGTGTCGTAAAAAACGGCGTTTTCTCTGAATCATCGTATAGCCTGGGTTTCTCTAATATGGAATGTATGCAATCTATGAATTTCTTCGACACCTCTTGCCGACATTTCATGGAGAGAGGATGAAAGGCGCTGTTGAAAATACGTGTATGGACATACGATCTATTCAGGAGAAAGGAGGGGATTATCTATAGTGTTTGTACTAATACACGTATTTAAAAAACGTCGTTTTTTACGACACAACCTATTGTTCGATATTCAAAGGGTTAAACAAATCATGAATTCTAATTTTTACTAATAACATATTATATTTTATTACATAATTGATAATTTATTAATAAGTTGAGGTAATAAAATCTCATTACAATCTCTCGAACATCAAATTTAAAATATTAGTGACGTAGAAGCATAAATGATTGTAAGTTATGTTTGGTTAATATAAATCTGTATTTCTGTCTAAATTTGGTAAGTGTCGGTGCTCTAACTTGTTAGGCTTGATTTGGAAGGTTAAACATTTATTGAATGTTACACTTATTTATTTTTGCAATCAGCTAATTCACAATCATATTTTTGATTAGAAAGAAGATAATAAAAGAAACAAAGTTAGGAAAATTGATTTATTTTTGTTTTATGGCATTCAAACTTAATATTAGTTCAATAAATATTTATTAATTCAATACGATTTATTAAATAATTTTATTTCTTAGGAATATAATAAATAATGACAATTAATAATTATTTAACAATTATAAACACCATTTTTAAAGTTTTTTTGTGATTACTTTCGGCAAATTACCGAGTGCCATCGTTAGACTAGAATAAATGATGATTTTATAATCAATTATGTCAAAAATTTCTATTGGAAGATATTTAACAAAGAAGTTGAATGTGAGACTTGAATACTAATTTGCGGATCAATTGATCTTATCAGTAAGGCATAACACTTCACTCTATCCCAATAATTTAAAAATCGATTACTCACAATTTATAAATTATTTTCTTCTATTTTTTTTTTACATTTTTAATTCTGTTCAGCACTTTGATTATACAATTAATTATACTCTTTGATTAGTTTCAAGAAACGACGAGATGCCTCTTTAATGTATATGGCGTTACACAAATTAAACATTTATTTATAAACACGATTAGAGTACAATCTTGTTTTATAACCGAGATTATTTTATAAGATAGAGATTTAATTTTTTACTTGATCGTATTTGGAAATCGAAAATTGATTTTTCCAATTTGCTGATTTGAAATGTTTAAAGCTCTCTGATTAAGGAACTGATAAAATAAACTTGATTCAGGTTGTTATGGCTGATTTTAAGGAACGTATTATGGGGGTCGTGTTTATTATTCTGTGTTGATATCTTATTATATTATCAATATTTTTATTATTAATATTAATTGACTTATTTAATATGTTATACAAACTTTGATGAGCCAAATTTTCAATACATGATTTCGAACAATTATTTGTATTTAATAATAAATTTAGTAATTTGTTTATCCTTTTATCAGCTCTAAAATTCATAATTATAATTTTTTTATAAATGATTTGATACATAAATTTAAACTTATTTTCATTTTATTTTCTTTAAACGATTTTGTCATATGTATTTTCGTTTCACTCTTTTTTGAATCGATATTCATTTCGCCAATTTCATTTATTTAGTTAATCATTTTTCTTCTTTTAAAATTTTATAAAAGGATAATAATTGATTTTAATTAAATTATTTTATTTTAAATACTTATTATTTAAAATTAAATATTTTTAAATTTTTTTTATATTTATTTTATAAAGTATTGAATTAACCACCCCACCTCTTTGAACGAGCGTGACTCGTCGTCAAAAAACTTTCCCGATCGCAACAACCCAAGTGACGCTCGTTCATACAACAAAAGCCTATAGAAAAAGGAAAATGATGGTGTTGAGGTGGAGAGACAAAAGAGACGTGTTTTTTCTATCAACGGTTCATGGTACAACCATGATTGAATTAGACAGCGGAAAACAGCGGCCAACCGTGACTCATGACTACAATTTTACGATGGGTGGTGTTGACCGCGTGGTTACAACAATAAAAAAACCTGGTGATTTTTTTACCTACCTAGTGGAAAAAAACCAAAAGGTAGAGTGGTTAAACATTTATTTTACTTTTAAGATTATTTATTTTTTTGTGTTTTTTAAAATATATTTTAAAGAAAATAAAAGGAAAATTGATTTAAATTTATGTATAAAATCAATAATACGAATTTAATCATAATGAATTTAGAACTTATAAATAATTATTTATTTCGTTTGGACTTTCTTGTTATTTCGTGAAGCTTGAAGACATTTTTTAAAGGAGACTTTTTATGCGGTCCATCTTTACCGCACGAAAACAGGTTTGACTGTAATCTACCGAAATGAATTTCAAAAATAAACTTTTAAAAATGGCGTTAAATTTTTTTTCATCTTATTTATTATTTTTACATTCTTGAATACTTTATATTATCTTATACTATTTATGACATATTACTTTGTCACAAAAGTTTTGTCATAAAGAAAAAAAGGAATATTTGACAATTAACAATCATGTTTCATAATCACTATAACAAGCATGTAACAAAAGGATTTTACTACAATATACTTTTAACTTTTCAATCTGTTCTTGATATAGTAAAAGATTAAGATTATCCATATATTTCGTCACTGCATCAACCACCTCACTATCAGATGAAATCTGGACACTTTTTAAGTGATGCTTCATTCTTAAGAAGAAATCTGTCACATAAATTTAAGTCAGGCGAGTAAAGTAACTGTTTGACTATTTCAACGCGACTTTGTTCAAAAAAACTACTGAGTAATACGAGCAGTGCGTGATGGTTTATTGTCAATCTGTAGCAGAAGATCAGAACATTTTATTGGATTTCTTCCTAGTTTTCTCATAACTCGTTCACGCATTTTAAGAAATGTACAGATGATTGATGATCCTTGAGTTGTTGTTTCAAGTAAGTATTTTCCATTGCTAGAGACACAAATTAACATCATTTTTTCGTTCTTTGTCATTGGAGAAAACGTTGCATTGAGGACCATCAACATCTACTTCGATTCATGTTCGACTCTTTGAGTGAGATAAATTATCAAAATAAATCAATGATTCATCTTGTATTGCATATCTATGGTTGACTTGTTCATGACTTAGCACATGTAAAATATTTTGACAACACTGCCTTCTTTGAATCTTGTTTTAAATTTTGTCATTGTCACATGACGCACGTATTGAAATATTAAAACAGAATTCTATGTCCGTATAAAGAAATGTTAATGTTTTATCATAAATATTAAAAGAAACCTTTCTATGAGTAATGAAATGTCAGTTTGTACATTCATTGTGTCTATGTGAGTATACATCAATTTCCATGATCAAGGACAAGACTTTTGTAACAACCAAGTATTACGACTTGAAAAGTTAAGTCAAAAAGTTTGTTTACCAAAATTGGAATAATAATTTTAATTGTAGAAAAATATTGAATATCTGATCGACCCTATATTTTATAAAAGAATATATAAAAATAATATTGATAAAAATTGTAAAAATGCAAAACCCCTGAAACTTTTGGAAAGTACAATCATTGAAATTAGTCTAATTAATGATTTTATTTAATAATTGTATTTAATTTAATACAATTTCGAATAAATGTTTCTCGAAATAAGGAAATATTCATAAATTATTAATCAAATAATAAATAATTTTATTTTCATTCTTCAGACCCCTCGAAGATGTCTTCCAATCGCCATCGGACGGTAACACTTATTAAAACATCAAATAAATTTTATTAGCCATAATTTTATGAATTTATGCTAAATAAAAATAAAAATTTAGGGGTATAGAGAACGTGTTTATTAATTAACTAATTAATTTAACTAATAAATACGGAGAGAATAAACCAACTGATGGAAATGTGGGTTAATTACAAACTGAAGACAATATACCAGAAAATTTAATATGTATTTTATACAGAAATTAGGAAGGAAAATTCCATTAGAAATTGAAACTGTTTTTTGTTAAGTAAACATTCTATTTGGAATACATCGCGCTAGGTATAAACAGAAGTCAATTAATGCATCGCATCTATCGTTTGGTGACATTTATTTTCATCAAAAAAAACTGTAGGAAATCTTTAAAGAAAAAGGGGAAACTTCTTATAATTGTCACAGTCGTGCAGGTAATGCTAGAGTATTCTACGTTGACATTTAAATATTAATCAACAACCATGCTATTTGTTTAACATATACATTCTTACCATTCTGTATGGCGGATAATTCTTCGTTCACCACTGAAATTGCTTCTTGTCTTTTTGGATCTTGTGTTTGGTTGAATATCCATTGGCCTGACTTAGCTTGCTTTAACCTGAATAATAAATAACACGTATGACACTTTTTTGTTACACACTCTAACACATATAAGTCCAAGAGTACGTACTTTCTTTTCACAAGTTTTCTTTCGCATTTATATTAAATCATATTTAAATGGGAACTATTTTCTAATTTCAGATACTTTTTTAGAAAGTAAAGTACAGAGCCTTTAATAATAAACAATCAAATATCTATACTTTTAGCAGATCATCACACAAACAACTTATATTTAAATAAAATCATCTTTCATTAGAGTGATCACTAAAATAATTACATCTAAAAAAATCATTATTATAACAATCATAATGTATCTGTGGTTCCGGCAGTCACTCAAGTCGGCTCCTTTCCGCGTCACTTAACTGCAGAAATCTCGCTCAAGGGGTGAGGATCCTCGGGGCTCCACTGAGATCGGTGACGGGACTAAGGGTGATATAATAGTGACTTCGGGGGATCAAGGACATATGTCCTCCCAGTTTACAAAAGGAAACATAATTTCCAGGTCAAGGGAAACTGGATGCTAAGATGGCACTCGGTTATCTTCCAAATCTGTTTTATTGACGATAGATTACGAGACACGGCCACGTTGGCTATGTTAAAGAATTTAAGGATAAGGAATATTTCATCTAGTATAACGAGAATACAATGGCTAATCAATACGATCGATTCCTATAATCGGGATATTACAGAGAAATAAGTGTAAGGGATTTGACTAAATACGTTGACGTTTATAGCGGCTCGGTTAATATTTGTTTGGATACGTCGTAAGGGTTCGTATTTTCTATGCTTGACTTGTTGGAAGCGTAAATTCAGGTACGGGTTCACAAGGACATGTGGCGCTATCAATCACGTGTTATTAATAATAAGTACGCCTTGACCAGAATAGGGTTCGAATTAAATATTGCACCTTTGGTCATGACCAAAATTGTAAAGTAAGTTTTAAACTCTGACTTGAAAATTTGAGACCATACCGATTCGTACATTGATAATAATTTCGTGAATGAGAGCGCAATGTCCTTCGATGAGGTTGAGAGATTATTGGAGAAATTTGGTCTAAGAAGTAAGGAGAAGTCTTTCGAGAGATAATGAAGTGCGGTTGTTAGGGATTAGAGTCTTCACGAAAGATCATTTAGAGGTGTAGAAGAGAGATAATCCAGTGTAGGAGGCGTTTTCCCTATTTGAAACATTTCAGTGAGGACAGATGGGAAGATAACATGGTATATGATTTATTTGAGAAAATCATGTGAGTACTGAGACGAGTTAGGGACAGGTTACCCTAACCTGTTCTAGTGGTAGTAAAGCGTTGATAATGGTTAAGAAGGGGTTATATCTTGCGATGGAAGTCGATTGGGATTGGTGCAGTGCTTGAAGTCAAGGGTCATATAATTGAAGATTCTTCGTGGCTGAGAAAAACAGATGATTCCAGACATATCGATGTGGTTTTGCTGGAAGCAGTAGTGATGGGCCTAAATTTATGCATCAAGTTGGGGGTAAAGAAGATGACAGTCAAATCAGTTTATCAGTCAATTGTATCTTGGATAGCTAACACCTTAGCAGATCGTAGTAAGTTGAGAACAAAAGCTTTAGTGAGTTGCTGATTAAGAGAAAACGTTTGGTCAATCAGAAGCTACGCCAAGAGTATAATATAGAATTAAAAAAGAAGTTTATAAATAGCAAGAAAAACGTCGTGGACGAATTGACCACCATTGCGAGCCGATTAAACCTGGACAACTGTTGTTTCTAGTTAAAAATAATCTAGTCAAAGCCCCGAGAGCTTCACAATAAGTGTCATTTTGGAGTGAGGAGAATAAAAAATAAACATTTTTCAAAATCACTTCAAAAGTTTTATTTCATCATATATTTCATCATCATAATATATGAAATAACACAACCCTTGTCCATTATACTCAAAGATGACATACATTCAACCAAAATATAACTTAATGACTTTATTCATTTAAATATTAAACAAATGCGATGATTTAAAAAATGTTTTATTAATCTCTAGCACAGGTATTTCTAGATAAAAAATAACTCTTCTAAAAATCTTACACTTCTTTAGTTGTCTTCGAAGACAAGTCCCTATGAAAGTAGCATGATAATAAATCATATCTTACCATTCATTATGACATAATTTGCACATTTGCATTTCGGATGGAGATTTGAAAAATATAATACAATTATAACAGAAATTTTCCTGGCACTTGTCGCATGGATATGCATTATTAATAATAAGGAGAAACAAGGAATGACAAAAGGTACAATGACTTGAATTCTTCTCCGTTTCTGCTGCGATCTTCTTATAAATACTCGTTTCAAATTCCAATTTTCTGAAATAGTATAAAGTATTCATTCTTCATCCATTTACATAAATTTAATCATTCATATTTATTGCACATTTATTTCCTAAGATATCGAAATTATTTATTTTTGCGTAGAATACATTAGCTGGTACATAGACAGAAGAAGGTATACCACCACTACACATTTTGTCCTTAAAATATTTAGAGGAACGATTATGTACTTTGAATCTTAAAGTTTCTTCACCAGAAAAAAGTGATATTGAATCTGTTTTTATTTTTCCTTGATGTTGATAATTTTTATCAATGAAAATGAGGAAGTAACCTACAGAATAACAGATCTTCGTGGTTTAAAAAACATAATGAAGAAAACTTTCAAATCTAGACGGCGAAGAAACTCGAAGAAAGACTAATTTTATTATTTTATTTTTTTTATAGACTAAAATTTTATTATTAGGGTTACTTTTGAATTGAAAAACTTTTCAACGGAAAAAAGCATTTTATATGTGTAATTATCATAGATTTTACAGGATTATTAGAGCCTCAAACTTCTAGTTTTTATAGGATACGGCAGCTATTTGAGAACAAAATGAGGTCCGTGGGTAAAATGAATAGATAAAAAAGAATTACATATTGAACTTTTATATAGGTGAACACATACATAAATGATGACACCATTCAATGAACCCACTATCAGCTGCAATAAAACCTTCTATACCATGTCGAAACCGATTGCAGGCAGTATTGAGGTGGGTCCTGAAATTGTTTCTCCTTGCATTTACTACAGCAGATATGAGAACCGAGATAATGTTATGAGGGTGATTATTGGAGCCCCTCTCCACTACTCAGCACACATATAATCCAGAGAATTGACATCTTGGGAGCTGGGAGGAGGCAAACGTTAGGGGTGACATGGTCATGAAAATGTTAAGTATACTCTTATTGTTTTCTTCTGGATGTATGAGAGGGTGCTGAGTCTTGTTGAAAAATATACGCCTTCCACGTGTTACAGTAGCAATACAAGGCTTAGCAACCGAGGCTAACACCTCGGTGTAAGTAACGGCATTGACTCTGACACCTGAAGAAAAAAATAGGTAAGTATCACATCATCTTCACGTGTAACAACACCGAGATCCATCGATGATGCTCGAGATTTGGTATGCATGACCGTAGGCCCCTTATCAGGGCTTTTACTCAGCCACCGATTATTTTTGCAGTTCACTTTCTGGTCTGTCTTTTCGTCGGATAAAAATCAGATCATTCCTGAAACCTTGGCGCTTCGCTCTGATCAAGCTGTTCACCTTGTTTCTTTTGGACATGAACTATCCTCTCCGTATCACGGGTGGTTTTTAACGGTGGTCCTCATGAACCACACCTTGGATGGTATCATCATCAATCTGCAGCTCTCTGACCCTCATCGATTTCCCATAGTTCTATTCGATGGTAGATTGGACTTGGCTTATTAAATCTGGCGTCATGATACTGTCAGAACATCGAAAATGCCATTTCTTTTTGTAAAGTTCCCAAACATTACGTTTTGCAGATCCCATTTCCCCCCACACTATGAATACAAATGATCAACACTGCAGCAAGTTTTGAATCGGTGTGTCCTGCAGCCAAGGAAACAATATCTGCGTGACTATTCATTTCCTGCGTAAAGGTAGGTTCTACTATCAATACCTGTAAAAGAGAAAACTATTTTACAATAACACAGAAAATTGTGGCGCCTATATTTTGTGTTCTCAAATGGCTGTCGCACTCTGTATTTCGTATGACGAATCGTTTCAAACCCCTTTAATAGTCACGAAATTATTTACTAAGATTTATTTCAAATCAGTCTAACATAACATCTATACACTTTTTTTGATGTAATTTCAGTATATTTGTAATATTGCTCATGCTTATTTCATAATAAAAGTTTTAACTTGTAAGAAAAAATGAATTAGATTTTAATAATAACACAGTTCAAACAAATTTTGGACTCCTTTCAACTGCAGTGATATCCAAATCTCTAACAATTCTGATAAGATTTTTACAACTTCTACTAAATTTAAATAATCTTTTCTACTTAAATAATGTTAAATCATTTTGCAAACTTAAGTAAATTTTAATCTCATTTTATAAAACGATAAAATATAGGGGCTGTAAAAAATATGATCGATATCAGTAAGAAAATAGATGAACATTAATTTTAATTTTTTAGGTAGATTCTTAACAAGACTAAGAAGTTTAAGATTTAAATTTAAATAAATCGATAAGAGTTGGTTATATGATATAGCCAGAAAGATGAAGGCAGAGTAATGAGATATAAATTTCTTCGTTGAAACTTTAATACAAAATAAATTTTCAGCTACCAAAATCTATTGCTTTATTGTAGAAAGAAGAACACAAGCAGAGAACATTGTCAGTCTTAAGAGAGTGGAGCCAATGACCAAAAAGTTTGAAGAAAACAGCGAACACGTTTTGAGCGCAAATAAATGTTCAGGAAACCAATGAAGAAGAGAGTGCCATAATTGTGCGTGAAAAGATTGAATATGATTGTTACTTAAGCTGTCCAGCAATTTCAAGCGTTACAAATTGAAGAAACGAGTGTTTACCACATATAGAAATCTTTTTTCCGTGATCTCATTTTACCTGGTCTCTTTTTTCTGGTCTTCCAGAATCCCAAGTGATCCGGTGTAGTGTTACATATAAAAATCAAATACTCGATTTAATTAATCTTTTAATATTTTAAAATGTATTTAATATTTTATAATAATTTTTATAAAATTTTAATTTTTGAAAACTATCAAAACATTTCCGAGATTCATTATTCCGTGAAATGCCAAACATAATTAACATTTAAAAAATCTATTGAAATTGCAGTTAAGAATCACAGTTTCCTCATCTTAAAGAATATGTTTTTTGAGTCTCCTTGTATTTTTTGTCGTATTTTTTTTAATAAATATTAAAAAAATCGAGATGGTTTAAAATCGGAATTTTACGGTAATTACCTTTATGTATAAATTTTTATGTTTTGAAAGATTATCATTAATCAAATTTCAAAAAAATATTTAAATGTTTAGATGACTTTGCTTTGTGAATCGTTCTGGCAGACTGCACTTACAAACGGTTCAAAATGTAATCAAAAACGTTTTCAATTGACAATTATTTTCCATGTAAAATTATGATAAAATTATTATAAAAAAATTAACAACGTTAATTTTTGAACAAGAAAATGTGTTCTTGGTAGACTGCAATATGTGGGAAATAACGACAGACTTGCCAACAATTTTTTTATTATTTAATTAAGAACACTAATATGACTTTAACATTTTTATTATTATTTCAAGTTCATTTGTCCTCAGGACAATTATTCGATTGGTTTTTATTTCTAAAATCAAATGATCTGAATTTGCTACTTGATTTTCATTGGTTAAAATAAAAATGAATTTTTATAATTTAAAAAAAATATATTAGACTTAAAAAAAATTAAAATATTTTTAAAAAATATTAAATAAATATTAAAAATATATAAAAATATTATATTAATTGAAAAAATTAAAAAAATTATTTAAATCATTTTAAATTTTGTAGTGATTTTTAAATTTAAATAAATTTAAACAATGAACTTAAAATTAAATTAATTTCAGATAATTTGAAAGAAAATATTAATATTCCAACTGGTTAAAAGAGAAACAATCCCAAATCAACACAAAACATTCAAATATTTCGCTCAGTTTTAATGAGCATCAAGTACAAAAAAATATCGAAACATATGATAAAAACAAACTTTATTCTTTTCGTTTCGATTTTCTGATTGAGAAATTTGCATTCCAGGACCTTGAAAAAGCTGTGCATTTCTGTGTCGCTGCACTTCGTCGACAGAAGATCGAAACACTGTCCCACTTCTTTCGAAATATTTCCGGCCATTTGGAAATGGTTTTTTTTCCGTTTTTTTGGTTAATAAAAAGAAGAAACTAATTTTATATTCACAAGTCGAGATGCATCGTTTTAATTATTGTGTTGTGTTAAACAAATTCTCATTGTCATTGGTCAACCGTCGGTCTATTGTTATTTATTTATATGACCTCAAATAAATCATTATTTCAATATTGATTAATATATTATTTTTCATTAAAAAATAAATTGTACTAATAATATACTAATATAATAATTTTGATATTTAGAATTTCCATTTATTTTCTTAATAGTATTAATGACAGTATAAAATAAATGAAAATATTCTTTATTAAATAGTTTGGAAAATAAAAAATCATATTTAAAAGAAAAATATTTTTTTATTATTAAAAAAATTATGAAAAAACTATTTTTACAATAATAATGAATTTTTTAAATTATTTTTTTTGTTCCGCCCGATCCTCAGGTTGTCCCAAGAATAGGACGGAGGTAGCCTCATCATCCAGCGATTGGTGTTCCTTGCTGTCGTGCTGGGCCCATTGAAAACGATATTTTGGTAGGTTGTGAAGATAAATTTTGATTTGAAATGTCTCTTTCATTTTTTATATATAGCTCTCTTAATTTGAAATATAGAAAATATATAAATTCAATGCCAATTATTTATTCTCTGTTCAAAATAAAAAAGAAATGTTCCATTCTTCAATCCTTTTACAATGACAATTAAATTCATAAAAAAATCATTTGATCTCCAATTCACAGCACATATATCACAAACGCCACTCAAAATATCGTCACAGACAAAAATTTCTTTCTCTTTGTATCGAATGAAAATTGTGATTGTGTCGAAACAAAATCGATATCATAATACCAAAGCAATGATGTGTGCATATCGATCCTTCTGTCTGGCCGATCGATCTTTCATACAACACGATGAGTCACATGACTTGAATGAAATTTCAAATGAAATGAACTCAGTTAAAAAAAGCAAAGATTTCAATTTTTGTTTTACTTGTTTTAATTTTATTTAATTATTTTTTAATCATTTCTATTTAATATTTTTTTTATATTTAACTACAATCTATGCCCACACACACACACACACACATATATATATATATATATATATATATATATATATAATTACTGGTAAATCCATTTAATAATTTGAGATATCCACTTAATAATAATTTATATAATCTAAAAATAAAAAATAAAAGGATTAGCCAATGAAATGACAGAAAATAAAGACAAGATGTCCATTTAATAATAAAAACATCCAGTTGATAATAAGCTTAACTATAGAAAAACATGTTGTCCACAAAAATCTGTATATAATGATTCAAACGGTTCTTTCGCTGTTAGAGTTTGGTTGACTTCTTTAGTTGAAAAATCTTTAGTTTTCTCTGTAAAAACTTTCCCTTCTTGACAGATTTTACAAATCCGAATAGTGTTTCTCAATGTTTCTTCAAAATGATCCATTTCATAATTATCCTGTAGAAATTTGAAAATTTTTTGGGAGCCTGCATGGCATAATATGCAGTGATAGAGTTTTATAAATTTCTCTCTTTTCTTTCTCGATACATATATCTTGTTTTTCTTTCGGAAAAGTCCATCTACAATATTATATTTCAAACATTTTTTATTCCAATTTTTTTACTTATTTCTTTAATTTCCTGACAATCTTCTTGCAGAGAGGAAAAATTTTTTATTGATTTTTTTATATCTTTTTATATAATTATTATATAATAAAAATATCTATAGAAATATGTATATATGAGTGGTCCGCTATGATGAAACTGATGATTAAGCAGTTCATGAAAAAAGAACTTATTGCACTACAGACAGTGAGGACAAAAGGGAAGATGCGGTACCTGAAGAGATAAAAAAATTTCAAACGAAACTAATGAAGCTGGTACAGAAGTATCCTAAAATTTAGATGAATATGTTATTTGAACTTGATATCATAGGAAGTGTAATTAAATATTAAATATTGAATGTGAAAGTATTTGTTTAAATAAAATAAATATCGGAATTAAAAATTCTTTAAAATCTCTTTAAAATGATTTATTTTAATTTAGTGTCTATTACCAATTTGTAACAATATTTAGTAAAACATGGTAGATCGAAGATTTGTATTTAGAGATCATTCGAGTTTGATATTTTTTTCTTCTATGAATTTTTCTTACAATTTTGATTGAAGGGTCAACTTCATCTGTGAGCCAGAAGAGTACTAATGTATGTGTACTTTTAATGTTTATTCTTTTATAAACCCGAGGATTAATCCGATATTTCGTTTAGTAAGTTGACAAAATGTCTGTCATTTAGTCATGTAAAATACAGTTCCTTGAATTGTTATAATGAACTAAGTCTCTTTGAAACCATCTCTATGACTTCTTTTTACGTATTTTAAAAATTGGGTCGAAATTTTTTATAATTCATTTGCGAAAATATACGACTTTTCGTACAGAACATCCCAGTTGTTCGGCAACTTCATCGTCAAGGTGGCCCACGCGAAGCAATGTGGCAATCTAAGCACATTTTGCTCCAATGCGTTTACAAACATATTTCTAAATATTAAATATTTATTTAAAAAGAATTTCAATACTTATAATCTCTAAACCAAATATAAATAAATTACTACATACCAGCTTGAGTTCCTTAAATGTAGTGTCAAAGTCAATTAACAAGACTTTCACAACACCCGTCACATTAAAATTATTATACAAATTCTTTCAACGACGCCGTTTGAACGGTTTTGTGACCAGAAAAAAACTAATAAAGAGTACAGAGACCAATATTGACACTGAATGAAAAGTATTTCTAGCCAAATAAGCTCATAATAATTCTTTATTCTTTTCATCGTCTTCAGGAGAATATAGGAAATTTTAATTATATACCAGTTAAAAAGAAAAACTAAAGAAGATTTTGAAAAAAATGACTGTTCAACAGTTCAACGGAACAAAAGCTTCAGTCAACTAATTTTTGATGCTACCCTCGTACGTTAATTAACCTGTAGAATAATAAATATTTATTTTCATAATAAAAGTTCGATTATTTCTTAAAATAAAACAGTCGGAACATTAGCAGTCTGTTTCGTTCAGACAGGCACCGACCAACAAATGTTAAATGTCGCATTAAACAAGATCAAAAATATTTAATTAGAATTAATTTAAAAGTAAAAAAAAATAAAAACGATTTACTATTTTAAACGAATTCGTCAGACAAATGGCGAATCGTTGGTCGAAATGCCATTTAAACATGAACCAAACAAGTAAGATTTTAAAATTTTCATTCAATTATAATTTATGATGGTAGTCTATATGTATGATTTTTTATTCCTTGATTAGTTTTCTTGGTTTGGACGAACAATATGATGAAAAATAAATAAAATAAGACAACAGTTTCTTAAAATCGTCTTTTTAAAATTGGAAATTATAAAATTAGATTTCTTCTCTCCACAATCTCTTAATGAATATCCTTGAGAATGGACACTCATAAATCTATTATTTGTTTACCCGTTGACTTCTGAAAAATAATTTATCCAACGTCTTTAAAATACTTTCCATATAAATTTTCATATTACCTCTATTATGACTTACAACAAAAAGGTTAAATATCTACTATTAAAAACACTAATTTTATTTCCAATACTTTTACTGACATCCCAACTCGAATTACCTCCAGTAAAAATCTCCACAAAACTTTCGTAGTTAGGCATCGTTCTTGAATGATAAATTTTAATCCTATTTCTAAACCTCTAATTATTGGAATAAATGTAAATTACAATTCCTTACAAAAATATTTTAAAATTATTCTCAAAAATATTTTAATTCATTTTAAATAGTTTATTTATGATTAAATAAATCTTTACGTTGTAATCTACTATTCAAATATTTTAAATCACTTTCAAATATATTTTAAATATTTTGATTAAAATATATTAATTTAATTTTAAAGTTTTTATTTACATTTCAAAAGTGTCTGAATAAAGCGACGGTTCAAAGCATTCAAAATATCGATCTTCCATCCGGATGAGAGAAACACTATCCTAAAAACAACACACCAAATATAACATAAAATAAACACCAAACATTAGTAAACACCATCTGTTGTAGATATATAAATCAATTAAGTAAAATACTAGATAATATGTATTTTTTAATCAATTTAATATTTAAATCCCTTGACTTTTGAATTATTCATTTACGATTGAAAAATGCTTCTTCTAATAGTTTTATTTATTATGTTCAGTTTTTATTTCATTGATAGGTGAATGGATACTTAATACCGCGAAAATTATTCCATGCGACACTCAATACTGCGGTAGTTAATCTCGAGACATTTAATCCCTAATACTTTACATTTACTATGCATTTTTTCCTGACCTTACAAAGCTAATATATACTCTTTACCTATAAATATGTGTGTTATAAATTCGTTAAACGATTTTTCACTCACTGTTTGGGTTTCGGAAATATAATTAAATAATAAAAATTAAAATTACTTTAAAAAAATTTTATTATTTATAAAAATTTTATTTTTGTAAAAAAAATTTTCTAGTAATTACCTTTTGCGTTTTTGGACCTACTGTTTGCTGGGAGACTTATGTTTATTGTTTGATCTTGAATCAATTTTTATCGTGTTGTTATGAAAATTAATATTTTCGTCTTTCGTGTCTGTTTTAAAGTCCAGTAGAATTGTGCGAGTGAACAGTTTATATTTGTTGTCAATGGGGAATCCTTGAAATATAGATAAAAATTACGGGAGATAAGAATGCCTATTTCCGAGGGGACACGTCCCTATAGGCCCAGGTAGCCTAAACTTGACAAATTAATATTCTTTACAACCCATCATTCAGGCATTTCGTCATCTTGTTTGTTCTGATGACGTTGATTCCAGTCTAACTTTTATCAATACTGATAATACAATTACTAGATACTACGATATCAATAATGATCCCCATCGACTGACATGACAGACCAAGATACGCAATATATCAAATATCTTTGCTCCATTAGTATGACCATACAGTTCACATACAAAGAGATGGAAACTTGCTTCAACGTTCACACTGACAGTGAGTCAATATTGTTTAGTCGATTAAATTTGAGTTTAATTTCATTTTGAATATACTGTATTTTCTAGAATTTGAAGTTTGATAAAATCAAGTAACAAAAAGTTTTTCCTCTGTATGAAACGAACCGTTTAGTTTTGTCTGATTGCAGCCTGCATTATCAAGAAAATTGTTTTCATCTTAAATCAAGAACAAATGTTATATCTACAAAATTCATCCCGAGAAAACCGGCTTCCGAAAGTATATGTTGTGTTTGTAATAGAGAACAAGAAACATATGTCTACATCCCATGCTATTATAAAATAAATAACCGATTGATCTTAGCTGGGCACAATGTAATATTGAACTTAAAAATTGAGACTGCTTACAGAAAAAAAAATATTTTTTGTCATCAAAAAGGACCCACTTTGCGAACGGTCTGCTATAAGTCATACAATTTGCCTTTGGAATTGGCAGAATTCAGAATTTCTTCATAAATTTTCCATTTCCGCCGTCTTGATTTACAATCGGACTCGGCTTCGGGTTTACTTCGATATGGGCCCCCATGTGAATCGAACAAAGGGTTTTTTACTAATATCAAGGATATTCTTAAAAAGATTTGTCTTTATATTCGAAACTCATCATAATCAAATTCAATGATAAAACTAGAATAACGACGAAAAAGGTAAAATTAATCCATTTAGAAAAAATACTTTTTTACGTTAAACCAAAAGATTATGAGGAGAGAGTTATGAATAATGACAGAAAAACGTGGTGATTTCAAATTAAAAATTTATAATTTTTTAATAACTATCGGTTCAAAATTACAAAATTTAGAGATCTTATTGAAATTAAGGGAAAACAATCAAAGCCGCTTATTATTTGTTTACTTTATACCAAACATTTAAAGATAAAATTATCAAGATACTAAAAATGACTTGACTTCATTAATGATTTTCAATTATTTTAAAAATTAAAAGTTTTAAAGGAAGGGAAGATGTTAAAGTGGCCAACAACAGACGTACAAATGAGCCATTATAATTCAATAGTTCATGCAATGCTCATCGATCAGCAACCTTTCAACCTCTACATAGAGTGTTCGAATGATTCAAATAAGAATTAGTTGCAACTCTGCACAAAACGCGGAGTCATTCATCGCTTATTGGACGTATATATTCTCTTCTAAATGGAGGCTTTTGGTTATTTCTTTTACATTGAATGACTTTCAGAACCAAACCAGTAGTCCAACATTGATATAATTTGTAATGATACTAAGAAAATCATTGATAATTCTGCAAGAAAAACATATAAAGAACTTATAATAACGATAATTAATTATACATAAATTTTGATCTGAAGAATATTTTTTTCCCAAAGAAGTTGAAAATTCAATCCTGGTACAACCTGAAGTTGTCTTTCAAGGACAGGTTATCGTTCTGAAGAATGAGAGGGTATTCGTGGTTTATTAATTAAGGACTTAGATGAGATTAAAACTTGAAAACAAAAAACTCAAAACTCTACAATGCACAATGTTCCATATCAATGACACTTAAAGCATCGATATAGCTGGGCTATAAATGTATTTTTTACTTGCACACGATAGTAGTTAACAATTCTGTTTAAGCAAGAAACTGATATTTTTTCAAATATGACAGCCCACAGACTTCAAGACCGCTATATATTTTAAAAAGGCAAATTTTCACTATCAAGTGAAAAAATAGCGCAGAGTATGGTTAAATATAAATGTACTTTTTATTTTTGTTTGTTTCATCAAAATCAATGCCCCAAGTTTTTGATATCTGACCAGGAAAAGTAGGATAATCATGTATCTTTTCTTATGTAGAGGTCAATGTGTTAAGAGTCCGTAACTAAAGTTTAGTTTTAAACAATTACAAAGGTACACTTATATTACCAAAGTGTAATTTACGTCTCAAAGGTCAATTATTAAATTAAATTAAATTTTATAAATGGTGTCCTAATTTTATATATTTTGAACTTAAAATTTCCCATCTTACGACGTTAAATGATCATCTTTTAATATTTAAGCAATTTTATTTATTCAATATATTTAATCGTGTAGTGTAATTTTAAATAATTTACAAAACCTTTATAATAATTTATCATTAAAATCTTTGGGACCCTGGACAAATATAATCAGTGTAAAATCCCGAATCTCTCGTCACCTAATTGTGCATAATGATTTCTATTCCCGATGAAGAGGAGGCGATGCTCCATTAAACATGTTTAACAACTTCGGGAAAAGACCAGTCTGATCGTCTGACCTCCAACAGTTTTCGTTTCAAGTCTGATTTATTTTTTATTCTTTTTTTGTAATCATCATTAATTTATTTATTTATGTTCCATGACTGAATATATTTAACAATAAGTTCATAATTGGCATTTTGAAGAATACAAATGAAAATATTATATATTCTAAAAGAACCAGAGTGTTTGAAGTATAAAAAAATACATAATCAAAAAATTCAATTAAAAATAATAGCGTTATATGCTTTTCAAGATCAGATCTATAATTATGATTAACTTTGACGAGGAACTCGGAGAAATATCTGGTTTTGTCCTCTGGACATGTTGAAAGGCTAGATGAACTTAACTTGGTACAGATGAAACCATTCACCAACATCAGGGAAATAGTATGTTCGTAATTATAAAAAGGAATTATGAGTATTAATAAATGCATCCTGGTAACAGTTATATATGATGTTTTTATATGAGAGATATGTGGATCATATTTTCTTGAAATTTGAAGAAGAATTTGATATAGAACCGTTATTGAGTTTCATGAATGAAAGGTATCCCATAAGAAAGTTCATAATTAAGACTGAGCTTACTAACAGACTCGCTCTTCTTGATGTTTTTATTAAAAAGATGAATGGTAATTACGAGACTGAAATCCACAGAAAGAGAACTGACACAGGATTGTGTACTCTGCCAAAGTGTTTTTGTAAGGAAAAATACAAAACTAGTCTTGTCAAAGAGTTGATACACGGAGTCTGATCTTTATCTTCGATCTTTAAACTAGCTCACAAAGGTTTGAATATTTTGAAGAAGCGGCTAATTAAGAATGTGTACTTTGATTGTGTTTTTGATAAACATTTGAGGCAGACATTAGATAAAGTACAAATAATAAAATCAAGAATGAAGTGGAGGAGAGTATCGAACCAATTGTCAAAGTGCCATATTTTGAAGGTTTTCTAAAAATTAAACATGGTTTATGTTAGAGATAGTAAGTCATCAGAAGAAAATTTGTGAGTTAGAGTGGAAATGCAAGATGAGATTATTTGTAAAACATTGACGAGAATAGAAGAAAAAAGAAATAAGAATAAATTAAGTAAATTAAAATTTTAATAAGATAGAAAGTTAAATTTAATAATTAGATGAAGAATAAAATAATTAGTTAAATTTAAATTTATAAGTAAATGAAAAACAAATTAAAATTAGAATTAGTTAGTAATTAAATTAGTTAAATTAAAATTTATCATGAGAAATTAAATTATATAAATTAAGAATAAATTAAAATGAGAATTTTCCGGTTTGACATTAACAAGTTTTAGAAAAAGATTGTTCCTCAAATTAAAATTTATAATTAATTGATTATAAAAGTTAATTAAAATTTAGTAATGATAAAAGTGGGTGTTGTTTATTCGAATTATTTTTTTAGTGACATTATTTTGAAAGGGTGGAATTTTTCTCTGTAAGAAATTTTCAAGTTGTGGTAAATATATTTTGATGTGGATTCTCGTGTTCTTGATGATGGAGTGCCCATCAATTCTAACAGCTTAATTGCTGTTAGTAGTTTTTTTTGAGTTCATAAAATTTTCTAATTTGAAATCTAATCAATTTCATAATTCAATATTTTATATTTCTATTTACAGATTAGGTTAAAATGAGATTTTTATAAAATAGCGCAAAAAAAGTAATTCATATAAAATTAATTTTTAATGTGAACATAAAATCAATAAATAGATTTATTAATAAAGTGAATCGCAATTTTATGAAACATATTTTACTAATTGCTATTTTAATTTTATCTTTAATTTTACTAATTGTATTTTACAAATTGCGATTTCAATTATTTTTTAAACGTTATGTTACCGAATCTAAAAAATAATATTTAAATGATTATGAAAACAAAATGAAAATGTTGTGTTATGGAATAGGAAAATGTAATTGAGAAATGTGAATCAATCAATTCCAAAATCGATACTGAAATGGTTAAAATATTCTGTGAAAGATTCGAAAGTTTTAACGACAAATCGAATTCGATAAACGAAAACAGCTCCGGTGTTATTTTTCATTCACTTCTCAATAAATTGGCCCAGCAATTCATCCACAGAATTTCCCTGTACAACCCTGCTATCTCCGTCCGATTCTCGGGGCGATCTGAGGATCGGGCGGAACAGTCTAGGAATACGATGTGTTAAGTTTAGGATTTAATTTTCACCAGTTCTTAAAGTTTTCTTCAGCAAAAAAACCAGACAGTCCAATTGAAAACAATCTGCAGCAAAAGCAGAACATGGCCTCTTTTGATGGAGAATACACCATCTATATTCTCATACTTTTCTCACCGTTCCGTATATCACGAAAAAAACATTTTATGGTTAGCTTCCTAGTGTCCTTTTTGTTTTCGTTCCTGGTCGCGGTACTTCTTTGAATTCAAAATGAAGGTGCTGCACAGAAGTATATCCTTACCGAACAAGCATAGAGCAAATTGAATGGTTAATTTAAACAGGCCAAAGACCAATGTTAGTAAAAGCAGTTATAAAGTCTCTTTTCAGAGGCATTAATTGTTGTGTTTCGATTTAACGCTCACAAACTTCTGCATCAATGCCTCCTTTGCATTCCGCTGTTTCCGTATCGACTTGAAATGTAGCATTAGCAATATCAACTTCATCTAAAAAGAATTTGTGCATCTTTGGTAAGAGACAAATCATCCAGCCCATTGGCAGTTTTCATTAAATTAAGCATCCTTGTAACATTCTGTTATGGCCAGCATTTCTGGTCAGATTTTTCTTTGTTTTAGTTTATGTAAGTTAGGGGGTTTGTTTTGGTGAACTTTAGATTTTTGGAAATTTTTGAATTGAGAATCATATTTGTAGTTGGGATAAGTCAAAATAATGTTTTACTAATTAAAACGATTTTTTTATAAAATGAATTATTAAAGAAGTTTTCTGTGTGTAAAATTAATTTTTAAAATAATGTAATTTCTATAAAAAATGAATATTTTGTAAAAGATCTAATAATAAAAAGAGTTTACTATATGTAAAAATTAGTTTTTAAAATAATTTAATTTCTGTAAAAAAATTAATATGTTTTTAATGGTTTGAATGATTAAAGAAGTTTATTTTTAAGAAAATTAATTTATAATACAAAAAAAGTACAAAAGTAATACAAAAGTATGATGAAATAAAAAAACAGATTGTGATTTAATTTCCTTAAAAAATATTTAAAGCTATGATTTATTATACTTAAAGTACAAAATTTAAATTAAATAAAATTATATATCAATATTTATATTTCAAATAGGATATCTGGTTGTGCTAAAAATGAAACATTGTTCCTCAAAAATTTGTTTAAAAAATCATTGTTTGTTAGAAAGAACGTTTTTACGTTCATGACTTCTTTTATTGATAAAGAATCCAACAATGTGTTATATTTTTTTCATTCACAAATGCCGCCCCCAACCGTCGTGCAACCCGGGGCGGACCGCCCTACCTCACCCCCTCATGCAAATCCACTACTGTTTAAAGTAAAATGTTTTTTCTCGATTAAAATAAAAAACAGATTTGGCTGTTTAGACTAATATTGCTTATATTTTTTTCTGTCACAGATGTCTAAATTCGTACATTGAAGAGACACTGTCATTTCGGAAACCCGTATTAGAGAGCAAATACCGGGATTTCCCGAAAATAAGTGCACCTGCGCTTATCTTAAGTTTTTGTTGCCAAAAATAGGCGCATGCTCCTATTTTTGGGGACAAAAAACTGGTTTTTTGCTTCCATATGATTTGATCAAAAAATAATTGTAGTGGCTTCTAACTTCAGCCCGAATTTTATGGGAAAAATGAAAACCCCAACAATTATTTTTTTAATCAATTCAACTGTTACGGATTTTTAGCTGTTTTTAGCATTTTTTACACTTGCATTACGTTAGTTTAATATATTATTTATTTAGTAGAATTAAATTTCCGTTTTAGATTAGATTTTTGTTCACACACATTGAAACAATTTGAAACAAGTTTAGTTATGTAAATATTAATTACATTATCGACATTTGTTTTATCAATATATTATTTATTAATAAATTTGAAAAAATCGACTTCTTCTTTAATGGATGCTAATACATTAACTAGTTTAGTATTTATTTTAGTAATCAATTAGTAATTAATTGTTTTTTTGATGAAACTGAGCAAGACAGGGTGGAGGACCAGGAGAAGAAACGAAAATCATATACTATTCATGGAAGCTGGCAATTTTATCTTGCTAAAAGGAGGCGAAAGAAAGAAATTCATCTTTGAGAAGACGGGAGTTTCAAGAAATTGTCTGCTTTTATAGGAAAAACAGGAAGGAGAGCTCCTAAAAATGACTCAGAGCGTAATTTCAGACAATTAAAGGGTTCAGGAAGAAAACCATTTTATCCTGAAATTAACAAAAAACTTAGACTTAACACAAAACTCTGACTTTTTCAAGACAGAAAGAGAAAACCCCAGTTCTGTTACCTACACAACCTTAAGGAAATACATCAAATCCCAAGAATTTGGAGTTGTCTTACCCTCAGAGTTTAAAGTAAGGAACACGTACTTATTTGCATGGACAAAACGCCACAACATTACATGAAGAAAAATAACTCATCATAGAAAATTTGATAAACGCAGGAAAAATGCAATCCAAGGGCAGGTTAAACAGTATCTATTTGAAATTTGTGTTACTACAGCTTGCAAGACTATTGATAAGCTGTTTAACATGGACGAAACTCCTTGTTATATCGATATGGTACACAACTGCACATTAGACTTTGTGGGCAATAAAAATGTTGAAGGAGCAGATACTGGCCATCGAAAAATTTGCTACACAGTTTACTTGACAATCACTTGTGATGGGCAAATGCTATCTTCTATGATAATTTTCCGAGGTTTGAAGAAAGCACCACAGGTAAAGGTTCCAAATGGAAAAGCAGTTATTGCAGGTACTAAGAATGGCACAATGGACGCCCCTTTACTCAAAGTTTGGATGGATACAGTTTTCTGCAGATGAGGGCCTTACTTTAAAAATGAACCGTCGTGGTTTTTTTTAGATTCCTATGAAACTCATAAAAAGGAAGAAATTTTGGAATATCTTGCAACGAAAGATGCCTCAAAAGCTGTGATAATTACTGTAAAGAGGACATATTTCACACAACCACTGGATTTTGTTATCATTTCCATGTTTAAAAAGCAATGAGAGATGAATGGGACAAGTGAGTAAGAGAAGAAACACCAGAATTTATTCACAAGGGTTAACGAAAAGGCCCCAACTATCAGAAAATAGTTTATATGGTCAATCAAAACTGCATTTCAATGCTGTGGAATCAAAGAGAATGGTAAAGAAGTAGAAATAACAAAACTCAACCAAAAATTTAAAAAAATCCCTGAAAATGAACATGGTCTGGTGCTTGCAGCAGAAGAAGAGGAATTCAATATTAAAGCAGAAGAGTATGTAATTGCTGATGAAGATGGAGAGCTTATTGAAGAAAACAAAAGTAACTGTATCAGGAGAGTCAGATAACAATGATTGTGTAAGCATTCATGATAGCTATGATGAGTAAATGTATAAATTTAAATTTTTATTAATAAAGACATTCTTTTTCCTTATTTTTTATATTAAATGCAATTTCGAGGTAAAAATAGCAGTTTCCAAAAATAAGTACATGCGCCTATTTTTGGGGACAAAGGGGAACACCTAAAAGCATAAAAACTAAATACAAGGGCACGCACTTATTTACGGAAAATTCCGGTACAACCAAGTCGGACGAGTAAAGTATGTGAACAGTGGAAGTCGATTTAAAAACAGAAAATCAGCTGATGTAAAATATGGATTTTCAATTATAATTGGAAATTTGGATACTCATTCTGAAAGACAGTTTTTGGATCAAACATCACAACCCTTTTGTAATAGTATTTATTTGACATTGTGAAAAGTAAATTATGTTTAAATTTGAATATTGAACTATTCATCTTTACTTATTATACTGTAAAAAAATTATTTGTATCTATTTTTTATCATGTTTTTATATACTAACCCAGTTGTTGTTTGTTCGGTTGGCATTTCGTAATTGATTTTAAAGTATCTCCCCTTTTAGCTAGAGCTTTGAAATTTTGAACACAGCTCAGAATTGTATGAAAATACAGCTAGTGCGATTTTTTGGGTCAGTTTTGATTCAAGTTTGTTTTTGTTTACAAATTTTTTAACCAATAAAACTACTTTTTATTTGTAGGTAGATAATTCTTTTTAATAAATTTTATATTTATAATTTAGAAGTTTTTTTCACATTTAGTATTGTCAAAAACTTTATTATGGAAAAAATAAAATACGTTTAATTAAAATACGTTTATTTATTTATTATGCTAGTAAGAAATTTTTATTTCAACAAAATTTTCAATTTTTATACTTCATTTTTAAATATATTTATATTTTTAAAATTAAAATTTCAACACATTGTAGACTGATAATTTTACGATTAATCTATCTCATGTCATCGGCTATTTTGTCATAATTCTATGTTGAAATGAAACACGTCTAAGACGATGAACAAAGCTTTTGCAGTATTCTATATTGACCTAGGTCTTGTTAATTGAAATATGTAATCCAAATACAAACACGAATTATTTCGTGACCGGTCAACAAATTTTGAGCCTTAAAACACCAGTTAACTTGTGACCCGTCAGCAATGTGTTATATTATATTTCTTTATTTATTTATTACATGTAAAAAAATTACATTTTAGCATTAAAATGTTACTTAAATTTTGATTATATTTATTCATTTTAAATTATGTAGTCACTGAAATTAGAAATATCTAAGAAATTAAAGACGCACTGCACGAAAAGCTATATATAAATAATATCTGAATCTTTGAAACACTGAATTTAAACAAATGAATTTAATTTGCCTATTAAATTCCTCTTTCTATCTCACACATCCCCCTACCCTAAAGGCACACAAACGGACGGCTTCGGAGCACAGAGGAATTCGACTGTCATTACAAACTGAAGTTCTCGCAGGCGTAATCTCCCAACCTTGCTGGGGGGGAATTGACTTTCCTTGGAAGCTCCGATTGCAACTTTTCAAGCTCCTATACATCGATCTCAGTTGTTTCCGAACTTCAGCAGATACTGTTATCACTTGCTGCAAGCAACTCTCCGTCACAGATGGCTGCAGGTGGGGTCTGTCGCACATGACTGATGTGATACGGCCTACCGCACACATACACTTGATTCGGCAGATGTAAACCTGTGATTTTTTGCTCGTCTCCATGGCAAACTATATGAATACGGAGGTGCCTCTTTTACAAATACTTTTACAAAAAAAATCGCCAATTTTCAATTCCCTTGTTGGAATCTCGCGTTCCGGACCGGGATAAATCAGGTTGAATGCTTTCGGAATGAGCAGCCTCCGTTTCTGAGTCAATATTGTCAATGCCGGTATGACGCCATCCGCGTTTAGGGTTGCATTATACCACGCCACCATCTCTCTCACTGGTCATCTGCTCAAAGCCACAAACAGACGCCTTCGGAGCATAGAGGAATTCGACTGTCATCACAAACTGAAGTTCTCCACTTAATTGTCTCATGGCTGCGTTTCACGATCACATTACCGCTCGGACAGTTTATACATCCAAAGTGAACGTTGATACCGGCTCGTTCTAGTAGCTCCAGAACTCCCGATCCCATAAATGAACTTTAATTATGTAAAATTACCTCATTTGGTGGAACGAATTTGTTCCAGACGCTGTCATCTCCAAGCATATATCTGCTTCGTTTTCCGATGCAATTTGGCGTCAAATCATTACGCGCCCCGGGCCACAGTCCAACATGATGAGGAACTTGAAGCAACGTCTCAGATCGACACCCCATTGTCGTTCGATGCTGTGGCCGCCGCTGTTCCAGTTGCTGACTCAATTGGATAACTCGTACCCGTTTTGATATGGAGGAGTGACCGAGCTACTGGAATCAGGTCGCACAGGGTAATCTCTTTCGTCGCGATTTCCGACGCAAAGAATTTCAATGTTTCAGCTGGTAGGCCTACCAGAAACGCATGCCACAGTAATTGTTAAAAGGGCTCCCACCCATGGAGATTGCCGTTACCAGTCGTTGCAGGGCTGCTATAAATTCCTCCGCCGATTCTTCTGGTTGAATGTTTCTCAACCTGAATTCCTCAAACTCCTCCTGAGGACTAGACTCATGAACCACTGACAGAATGGCCTTTACTAACTCTTAGTTCTTTTGTTCCTTAAAAGTTATTCCTGCACATAAAACAAAGGCTCTCCCGTCAGCATCGGTATAGCTGCCATTTTGTCCACTTCACATACCGACGCCGCGGCTTCAAATTTTCGGCACCAGATCCCAACGTGGCCATGTCCGTCGCACATTCGGACCATGTCGGGGAATTTCACACACTTCATGCCGCGATAGCTTGTGTCAACTGAAATTTGAAAAATCTGAGAAATTCAAGAAAAGCTATATTTAAATAATATCTGAATCTTTCTAACACCAAATTTAAACAAATGATATTAATTTGCCAATTAAATTTCCATTCTATCTCACAAATTACTATAATTCTGTTAAATGGTTTATTATAATTTAAATTTTGGGTATTTCAAAAGGGTTTCTTTAGACTAAATTTATGTTTTTAAAATATTTGAGTTGCTCTTTTTAATGTTTTAAAAAAATGTTATAAAACAAATTAAAATGTTACTATTGTATGAATAAATCTTTTTAGTGTTTTAGGTTATTTAAATCCAATCAGAATTTTGACAAATATTCTGTGTTTATATATATATATATATATATATATATATATATATATATATATAATTAGAATTAATTTCAGCACTTAATTTGAATAAATTATTGTAAATGTCGTTATGAATGATCGTGCTTACAAATAGTTTAGTTTAAAATAATCGCGTCTTTGAAAATGCAACAAATCTGATTCCTTTTCAAGAATTATGAGGGACTATTCAGAACCCTAGGAGATTATTAATTCTCTATTAATAGACACATTATACTTTCATTTTCCTCCACATTTTGTTGATAAAATTATTTTTTCGTAGAAAATGGTTCAGTTGTCAAAACGGACTGATCTTTTTTTGACATTTAACTGTTATGGAAAATCAACTACATCAAAATGTAAAATTTAAGTGCACTTCAGGAAATGTAAGTTTTAATTTAAATTCAATGTTAAAAGAAATAACTAATTCGTTTAATTATATGAATAATTGGTTATCATATTTTCGTGTTCTTGTCAAGGGTTTTGATAAACAACAAAATTCCTTATGATAGAAACCCAGTTGTCCAGGAAGGGTGAGGACCATATAGGGTGTTTATTTCATAATGTATTCCTTTCCAGAAATTGTTAACAAAATAAAGTAACAGTGTAACCCGCAGGGAGTTGTTTTTACACAATTCTGAATTGTGAATCTGGAGATTGTTCTCCTTTGGGGCTGAAGGCTGTTGGAAAAAAATGAGCCGTTTAACTGCTGCCCGAATTCCAATGCTAACGGACTTTTTCATAAGCATTAACACTTTGTGCTGGATCAATGGCGTCATTTTTCATTGTCTGCCGCTCCCTGCACGGTCTTACACGACTCTAGGTGGAGAAGTTGTCCATTTGATTACAGTTTTGTGGTTTACGTGTGATTTTGAAATTTCCGTGGGAGGGAAATGAGCATTTTGAAACACACTTTGTATCTTCAATCGAAGGATTTCCCTTTTCGAGGACATTTAAAATGATAAAATGAAGGTGAAATTATTAAAAGTATTTCATCACAATTTATTGTTAAACATGTAAAATAAAGAATAACATCTTTTTCATTGGTCGTAAATCGACTTAATATAAAGTGTTTATTTTCTTGTCTATCTCGTATAATTTTAATATTGTTAGAATATATTTTCTAAGTACATATGTAGTTTCACCAGAAATAGAACACCACTAAACAACAACAAAGTTTATTTAAGTACAACACAAAAAAATCAAATTCTGTTTTCACATTTTTTATCACGTATTTAAACAAATTTAATTTTGAATATTTAACAACATTATTACATCCACGCCAAAAATCAGGTATCCATTTCTAATACGATTCATTACTTTACGAATAAAATTAATAGACTCTTCATTCCTTGCTTCATTCCATTGTAATCCATTACACGACCATTTTATATAGCTACACGCAAACAATTTCCAATCGGGTATTGACTAATTAACTTTCCACAAATCGAATATACACCTCTTCTAGTGATCTTATCTGGGACGCTCAAGGCAAGAGAGTACTCCTCGATCAGTTTAATACTCCATTATATTGAGACGATGCATTGATGGTAAAAGTTTATCATCCCTATAAATCTTCTAATCTCTCTTACGTTTTTCGGTTTTCAAGTTTCGTTGTGTTGAATATCTTTTCCGGAATCGGTTCTATTTGTTTTTTGCTAATTAGGTAGCCTAGGAATGATATTTTTTCTTTTAGGAATTCGCATTTTTTGTGCTTATTTTTAGTTTTTTGTCTAATAGTTAGAAAACGTTTTCAATGTCGCGTAGGTGTTCTTTTTCGTTCTTGCTTCCTATTAGTATATGACGGTATATTAGTATATCTAGGTATATGACGGTGTTTCTGGTGTTCATGAATATATTATTCATTGTGCGTTGAAATGTAGCAGCAGCGTTTTTCAATCCGAAAGGCATCCTGTTATGCTCGTATAGTCCGAATGGAGTTGTTAAGGCGGTTTTCTTAATATCATCTTTGTTCATTAGAATTTGATGATAGTCTTTTTCGAGATCTACTTTGCTGAATATTTTGGCCTGGTTGAGTCTTGTGGTTTTGTCTTTGATGAGTGGTAGTGGGTATGAATCACTAATGGTGATAGCGTTAAGTGGTTTATAATCACCGCAGCATCTCCATTCACCATTTGCTTCTTTTTTCATCATAAGTGCTGAAGACCAGTTTAATTTCGATGGAGCTATGATTTTTGTTTCCAGTAATTCGTTGAAGATTTTCTTTGCTGCCTCGAACTTTTCTGGTATTAGTTGTCTTGTTTTAGGATGTGTTGGTAGTCCGTTTGTGATAATTGCATGTTCCACTTTCAGTTTTGTTTCTATCGTGTTTATTTTCTGTGTTATTTCTGGGTATTTTGCGAGTATTGCTTTGCTTTTTGGTTTTATTGTTGTGTTTTTTTTCTTCTTTTCCTTCGTTTTTGATTTGTAAGCAATTGTTTTGTTTAATTATGTGTTTATTTAGTGTCAGTATTGGTCTTTTGATATACATTCCTGAATTAAGGAATGTCCTTGTTTTGTATGTTTTATTAGTTTTGTTGTATGAATTGGTTGTGTTTGTGCTTTTCTGTAAGTTGATTGTGTCTGTTTTGATGTGTTGATTTGTTGTTTATGTTTTGTTTGTTTTAATGTATTTTATGTTTGTTTCGTCTAGTGTGTTTGTTGGGCTTATTCTGTTTGTTTTTGACTTGTGTAAATTGATGTCTGATTTGTTAAATGGATTGTACGTTTTTTTGTTTTTATCATTTATTACTCGCTTGATGTTTGAAATGTTTGTTTTCAGGTTTCTGTGCGTGAAAATTGTTCCGATTGTATTGCTTTGATTTTTAATTAAATGTGTTGATGTTATGAAGTTTTAGTCGTGTAAAGTTTTGTTTTTACAGTCTACTAAGATGTTGTAGTGACTTAAAAAATCTGCTCCTAATATCGGATTTGTAATGTCTGCTATGACGAACGTCCAGTTGTAAGTTCGTTCGTTAATGGTGAGGTCTATGTTTTTAGTTCCGAAAGTTTTAATTGTTGTTCCGTTGGCTGCGAAAAGTGGTTGATTGTGGTTATTTATGTGCAGAATATTACCTGTATTAACTGGTAACACTGAAACAATTGTTTTATCAACCAGTATCAACTAACAAACTGAAATTTTGGTTTATTGGTTGCACCTTGAAAGTGGTTTGGATGTCAGCTATCCTTGGTACTGGGGATAGTGACTGTTCGTGTTTAAATTTTTATAATGACAATGGTTCTGACAGCGATATGCCTGTTCACCGAATTTTTCGTGATACCAGTATAATCAGTTTTTGCTTTCGATTGATGTTGTGTTTGTGTTTGGTTTTCTATCTGTCGTTTGTTGTTTATGGGTTGGTTTGTTTGTATTTATTTCGACGTTCTTTAGTCTATTTTCAAGGTTTATGAATTGATTGTTGAATTTTTCAAGTTGCTTGTTGATGTTTGTTAGTATATCTGTGTTATTGTTTCCTTGGGGTTTTTTGTGTGATAGTATGTTGTTCACTTGGTGATTGTATTCGGCATACAGTTTGTCTGCTAATTTTACCATTTCTTCATTTGATTGGGTATTGGCAATGATGAGTGCCATTCTAATGTTGTCGGGTAACGCTCGTAGAAAAAATGTTTTTGTAAATTCTTTGTTTTTCTCGATTTTGTTTAATTTTTTCTTGAGTGATTTGTAGAGTTCGGAAGGGGTTCGGTCACCGAGATTTGTGTCGGTCGTAATTGCAATCGCTTAGAGTGTCTCTATTATTGATTGTGTATTTTGAACAGATTGCCGTTTTAAGGGTTTGTAGAGGTTCTTTTGAGTCTTTTAATTCTGATATTTCCTCTGAAATTTGTTTGATAATTTTGCTCGGTAGTTTCCCTATGATGGCGCTGCATATTTGATATTGGTTGAATATATTGTCTAAGTGAGCTAAGTTGATTGCTGTATTAAACCATGTAATGGGGGTGTTGCTGTCGTCATTAAAATATTCTGGTATATGTAGAGTTTTATTGGTTCTTTGTGTATAGGTGTTATCGTATGTTGAACTGTTGTTTGTGTCATTGTAGTTGTTGAATTTGTTGTGTGATTTTGGTGTGTCTTGATTGTTTGATTTATAATGGCTTTGTTTTGGAATTGTTGTTTTTGTTTTTTGTCTTTTCTTGATCTTAGCATTTTGTTTTAGTGGCTTTTGTGTAGTGTTGTGTTATGTTGTGTTGTGTTGAATTCTAAATGTAATTGTCTGTGTGATTGTAAGACGTGTGTCGTCACTTCTGACACCAGTTTGTAAAAGCAACCTAAATTCAGTTACAGTGGACTTGAAATTGCTTTTACAAAGAAAAAAATATAAAAAGACAAAGTAAACAAAACTATTAATTATTTAACAACAACGGACAGACTAAAAAGAAGTAATTAATCATAGCAAAAAGAAATAAAGTCGGTGGGAAGAATGAACCACAATTAATGTTACTTTTTTACAGTAGGAAAAATTTCTTGGTTGAAAAGATGTATTTTTTGAATGGATATTTGGAAATTTGGTTGAAATAAATGTCTAGCGAAATAAATGGTTGAAATAATGTGTTTCTTGAATGGATATTTGGAAATTTGATTGGAATAAGTGTCCGGCGAAATAAATGGTTGAAATGATGTATAATGGTTGTTTAGATATTTTATTTTTAAATTTTATTCATTTTCAATAAATTGATTTATTTAATTTGCATAAAAATAATTTCCGTATAATTTTCATTACGTAATTTGATTTCTGTTGGAAGAAATTTTCTGATGCGAGTTATCTTCCTTCTTCTTTTCGGTTTTCTTTTTTTTGTTCATTTTTTTCAGTACACACCACAAAACAAAATAAATAGAATAAAATAAAATGTAATAAAAAATAATAATAATAACACACGCTATACAACAAAAAAAATAAAACCCAAAATAAAAGATACAAAAATAAGTAGGGCACTACAATATCATCTACATAATGACGAGTTCCACGGCAAACTTTTTCATCAATAAACAAAACCTTTCCTAAAATCATGGACATTATTTTCGGAGCAAATACTAAACCAAATCCTAATCTTGTAAGCTCGTAAAATTCACCATTAATTCGCACTCTCTGATACTCCAATAAAGTTGAATTTACTCCAATTTGTAAATAGGCATTTTTCAAGTCGATAATTTTGCAATTCTTTGGCATACTTCTCCACTTGCGAAGTTCGTCATCCACTGATACTGCATCTAATTATTGTGTTTTCCTCTCTTAACAACATCTTTGCAAGCTCAAAGCCCCCATCCGTTTTAGAGTTCAATGGCAACTCCAATGTAGTATATACATTCCTGTATCTTAACATTACACTCATGGGAAACAAACGAGTCTCCTCCGCTCACATCAACAAGTTGTGTGTACATCGGAGCGCCTTCGGATTCAACCAGTAACGAGTATAGACCGACTGGTAGCTCAGCTTCTGAGGGGTACATATCATTTCACGCTGTCGTCATAATTGCACTCACGAATTATCATTTTTGAATACATGGATCGAAGAGAGCCCCAAGAAAATAAACGTCGGTCTGCGCACGTACCCCTTGCATGCTGCGTCATCTTCAAAAGGTTCATCGTCTCCGTCAATAATCTCGATTCACACGACATTTATTTTTCAACACACGTCATCTTTCATCGGTTTATTTTTCTCAACCTCATTAATGACTTCGAACTCGATTTTAAATTTAACTTTAACCATTGACTTACATTTTATACTTTGAGTGTTGACTACGAATTTTATTTGTGACACTTGCCGGTATCAAAACCTTTTGTCTGTAAAACCGACCTTTGTGTGAAGCCACTTTATCAAACCAGTACTTAATTTTACTCTAACAAATAAAAATTATATCCAATTTGTTCGACTCAACAACAGAAGATTAGTTATCGAAACGGTGGAATTTCATGTTCTTGAGCAATTCAAAATTATATTTATATTAAGAAATAAAATCCAACAATTATTTTATGATAAGTCGTACAATTGTAACAAATTTATTAGATGAAATTTCTAAGATAATATCAATAACGAAAATATAAAGGTAGTAATTAAGTGCTGATATAATAATTTTAATAATTGTAAATTTGAAATCTCCTAAGATAGTCACAGTAGACGAAAGTAATTTTTTGTTAATTTCAGGTAATACCAGTTATAGAATTCTCCGAAATAACTACATCAAGCAAAACAATTCGTAAGATTAAACCACGTCGGTAGCATATATCTTATGCATTCATTATTGTTCTACATATACATTTATTACGTTTACCATATTATATTTATTATTATTGTATATAATATTGTTACTTCATGGTTTACAAAATGTTGTTTGAACCTTTTAGGACCGATTGG
This sequence comes from Girardia tigrina, assembly GCA_001938485.1. Classification (NCBI taxonomy): domain Eukaryota; kingdom Metazoa; phylum Platyhelminthes; order Tricladida; family Dugesiidae; genus Girardia; species Girardia tigrina. Next base: position 8,247 of record MQRK01204900.1, on the reverse strand, counting down.
GTTTACTTCCAAGATCGAAATTCAGATTCTTTTATTTTAATTATCGAGTTGAACCTTTTTAATTCAATTATTACAATTCTAAATTTATCTCTAATAAATTAATCAAATAAATAGCAATCAAGTACACCGTTTGTAAAATAACTTTGATTAAATATAAATATAAATATTTTATAAGTTCCCAACAATACACCCTCCAGAATCGATCTTCGTCAAATTAGCTAAATGATCATAGGATTATCCCCACGTTAAATTTATCATAACTCGAATCGTCGTATCCAAAATTTGTAGGTTCGATAAGCATCTAGCCTTACAGACATTATCTACAATCCCAACATCACATTACTACTCATAAGTCAATCTTTATTTACAATATGTACATGGAATACATCGCTTCCCTACATCGTAATCTTGTCCGCTACTATTACAACACTCTTGCTCATACTACCTTCGTCTCCTCCTGTTACTAAACGACTAGTATTCGAACCATGATCTCCACCCCTTGGGTGGTTCTCCCCTTTATCATGCCTTAGAATGGCAAATTCTCAACGATAACTGAAAACGATGACCAATACTAGGGGTTCGAAATAGCGGAGCAAACGACTGCCTCGACGGGTGATTAAAAGTTCTATTGGGTTAATTAAATAAATAATTCAAGACTAGGATTCACAGAGTTAAATTAAATTATCAATTAAGAAAAGAAATAATTGAAAGAAATATATATTGTATAACTCAAATAATTACCATGTCAAATAAAATAAACATTAACAAAATATGATGAAAAGGTATATAATAATAATAATAACCGACAAGTGTAAGTAACAACGGCCGTACCTTCTAGTTTCGATTAACAATCTCGTTGCAATATTGCAAATTTTCAGAATTAAAAATTGGACTTTCAAATTTTTCAGAATTAAAAAAAATTTAAAATTAAAATTGGACTACAATTTTTTTCAGAATTAAAACTTCTAAAATCAAAAAACTGGCGGGTGAATTACGCGAAATAAATTCGCTATTTATATTATAAATGGTTTGTGTATACACCGCGCTCCTCCAGCCTTCTTGCACACCTACAAGTTTGTGTGTAATAAGTGGCATGTCCTTGTCTCGACAGCTGTAGGATGGGGGCGGAACGACTGCAACTGTTTTCACGACCACCTGTGTGCAGCACGGCAGGATGTATCTGTGCTTCATAGATACTTAACTACCAGTGGTAGAATGCGAGGAATTGCGAGATTATTATGGTTCGTTTGTTTATTTTCCGTCTTTGCTATTCAATGAAACTGCGGATGGTAACTATCTACGTTTCTGACTGCCATCTGATTGCTTTATAATTTAGATAATTATGCTGCTGTATCGCTGTTCATGTGGCCCATACCTGATGCTTGAAGACTGGCCTCCCTATCTCCGCGACTGTACCGGCATTCAAGCGGATTGTGCCGTTCTGGTAAACATGTCATAAAGATGTTCTGATTTAATTATCTTTCATTCAGGATGATTCGGATCTCGTCTCCACAGCTGTCTCGCAATCGGATGATGGTTTGTTTCTAATTAATTTTCTTAATTAACTTTAACTTTATCTTTGTTTTTCAGCTTTCTTAGGCGTCTCCTGCAACGTTTTTCAGCTCCTCTCAAGACTATGAGCACTCCTTTGTCAGTGATCTTCGTCGGAGTCCCTTTCCCGGCCTCTATCACTCTTAGGTGAGCTCTTACAGCCTTCTCGGGGTTTTTAGTTCTTATGAATTCATTTTTTCTCAGCTCACGGCCAATCTCGGAAAACGATGTCTTCTTATCGCGGGTACTTATGGTGACGAGTCTCTCTTTATTGTTCGTCGTTCCGCATGCTCCTGGGATCTATTTAAGCATAACGGTCATAGTCGAGCCAGACTATCACCAACTTTTCTACGAAGGTTCCTTGCATGTGAAATGGCATCGATATCGGGAAGGTCCGAAATCTCCATCGTAACATAATGTATGAGAACTAATAAACTGATTCAACTCTCGATGATCCATGACAGATCTTACTTTACCCTTCTTTTCTTGTTTGACTGCAAGCAACGGTATAATTCCTTCTCTATCACTATTTGAACTTTTCTTTAACCAATCCTGTAGTACCTCATGAAACTTTATTCTAGTGTCTTTATCCGTGTGATAATTTGCTACTTTATTTGACAACTGAGGCGTTATATCTTTCCATTTCCACTTTACTTCCCACTTCCATCCAGTAAATTTTGCATTAAAATCAATTTCATTTATTTCGAGATTTGTCTGTTTTGCACCGCTTTGATACAACATTTTACTCGAATATGAATCGATATTATTTCTTCCACTATTTGACTGTGTTGCGCCGCTATGAAACACCTCTTCACTCCAAGAAACACAACATTTACTATCAATTTTAATACCTCCTCCTTGCATTATTCCATCCATGCCAATAATAACATCTACATCTTTTAATAACTCGCTCATAACTAAACACTTTAATCTCAATATCACATTAGACTCTGACTCAATCTCTATCTCACACTCTCCAAGCACAGCTACTTCTTTTCCATCAACTGCCTTAACACACACATTAGACTAAATAATCATCTCTCTACCTAACTCATATCTTACAATACTCGCATCACTCTCACTATCAATAAGATCATTAACCCTCTTGTCGTTCAACTTCACCATTATCCGCATAGGCACCTTTCTCTGCGTACAAGAATAGGCAGTGCCAACTATTCTTGGTTTAAATTTAAATGATTCTTCTACTTACATTCGTTTGCTTTATGACCCCCTCCTCCACAGCTAAAACATTTAAACGTATTACTTGATATACACTCCCTAGCTATATGCCCGGGCTTCCCACACGAAAAGAACTTCAGCATAGAAGGTTTTTTTACGCCTTTCATCGCCTGATAGAGTTTGTCATTGGGCTTTTGCAACATTTTAAAAGTATCCCACCACCACGAGTGAATTCCATCGCGCCCTGATAAAGCTCTATAACTCACACATACAGTAACTTCGCATCTCATCTCGTTAGTTATGATCCTGGCCTTTTCCACTAACTTACTTTGCGATATCTCGTCTAATTCTATTAATGTTTTCAATTTGACTCGCACATCATCGGCTAAACAGCTTAAGAAACAACATTTAAATATCTGTTCATTAATCGGAAACTGCGATAATCTGCATAATCGCCTAATATATTCGGCTAAATCTTCCACTGCTTCATCTTTCTGTAACTTTCTCGATTGCAACTCTAAAAGACATCAACTTCCCAAAAACTTTTACCACGGCAGCCTCGATCTTCTCCATATCATTTTGACACTCTTTGAGTAAATTTGCCACACTCTAAATGCTAACCCAGCGAATAAAAGAGGAAATGCATCGACCAAATTTTCGCCAGTCTTTTCTGCAATGATCGTCGCTCTCTCGAACCATCTATGTGCATATTCTTCGCCTTTGAATATTTTCATCATCTTCAATAGTCTTCATCACGCGATAGTTTGTAGTTTCATCAGAAATAGAACACCACTAAACAACAATAAAGGTTATTTAAGTACAATACAAAAAATCAAATTCTGTTTTCACGCTTTTTATCACGTATTTAAACAAATTTAATTTTGAATATTTAACATTATTACAACATGTACTGTAGATTATAATGTTTTTTTCAAATGAACTTATCTAATGCGTTAATAAGGAGACATTTCGATCGATGGCAAGTGAACATATTTCAAAATATTGCAAAACATGTGCCACAGTTAAACAATTGATGCTTAAGTAAATAATTAATGATCAATTTTGAAATTGAATGAGAATTAAGTACATCATGGCAGGTCATCAATATCTCATCGTTGGATTTTAGTGTCATTAACTGAAAGAAAACGTGTTTGAAATATTTCTATACGAATTTTTAAACATTGAAGAAACTTTATGGCCACCCTGTAGCCACTTATATTTATTAAAGCTTAGCAACACAAAATATGGTTTATCTCTTACGTTTCGTTAAAATGTTTATATTTTAAATCAATAAATATTAAAACGTCTAATAAATATCTTAATTGAAATTCTTTCTTGAGTCAGAAACTACGAATGGAAAATTTAATTTCGAGAAGTAATAAAACCATTTTGAATATAGATACTCACCAATCCCTTTTTTTGACCTTGTGTAGGGCCTTAGGTGCATGCATTTAAGCAAAAGTATAATGGCTTGGTTTTTGCATATTTTTAAGTGTATCTGTAGGGAAGTAACCTGGTGGCGCCTATCTCCTCTCCATATACGGATGGCCGTTTGCTTTAAGCTAGGTTTTGTTTTTCATCCTGTTGCTAGTCCACACACTATCTTCACCCAGATTGCTTTGGGAGAAGGAACCAGTTTAGTCGCCAAACATTCAATCATGTGATAGTATTACAGGTTTACATGGTACCTGTTGAAGGCATGCTTACCTGACTTTACCTTCGAATTCCCTATCGGTTAGACATTTAAGTACTAATGCGGCCGTTGAGTGCTTAACTTCGAAGATCGGAGAATCCCTACATACTAGAATATATATCTAGTTATACCTACATCTCTCCAGCAAGGATGATGGAGAAGCAGGGGAGCTACGGTACGTCTGTCGAGTTTAAATCATTTTTATTTGTAGTTGTTGATAATATATTATATTGATAATATATTATATTGATAATATATTATATTGATATTATATATTGATAATATAATATTAAGTATTGATAATTTAATTATAATTAATGAAATAATATGTTTTTAAAAATAACAATTACTGAAATAAAAGAAGTATTTAATAAAATTAATTGCTGTCATATAATGATATACTTGAATTTATTTGCACTGCGGTATGATGACAAGAAAAAAGAATACATTTATATAGCAACCATATGAAAATAAATCACTTGGTTATTAAATTCTCAGAAAATATTATTTATCTTTTTGGTCATGAATTTATTTGTTCTCATTTTAAGTAAGTAATTGACTTTAATTTTAATTATAATGTATATGTACCTTAATTCTCTCCCATGCTGCGAGACACCATACCAATGGTAATGGCAACCTTGGGTAGGGGAAGTTTAAGTATAAAACAGAAATTGATAATCGTTTCATTATTAAAAAAAATATTTATTTGTGAATGTATCAAATGCTTCTTCTTATTGCTGTTGTTTGTATTATTTTATTTTTTAATTTTTTTCAGAAAAGGTTTTCTTAGACCACCATAAGCTATTATAACATTATTTAAAATTAAAATAATTTCAAGTATCTCTTTAATTCATTTAGAAAGTGTTTTTAATAATAAAAACTTTTTTACGTTATCTAAATTCAAAACTTATTTTAAATATTTATTTTTTTGATTTTCTTTCGCTATAGCTTCGCTGGCGGACACATTATTAGTCATGCATTTTATTTATTTATTTATTTATTTATTTGAAGTGCAGTAAAAGGGGGTATAAAAATTTAATTAATTGAGAGTCATAAAATTTCGGGATTATTGAAATTATGTTTTTTTTCCAATTTTTGTCTAATGAAAGGATAATCTTTTTTCAATATTCTTCTTAATTTACTTGACGCTTCGGAAATATATATATTTATTATTACAAATATATAATACTACTAATAGTGATTCTATAATTAGAAGATAAATACTTTTATAAAATCGACAAATCGTATAAAACATGGGATCAAATATAATTAGATATAACTACATTTATTTTTAAAATATTTTTTAGTCTGTCCCTGTATAGATATGTTCCTCTTCATTCCTTTTTTTCTATAAAAATGATAGATGAAAAAATTGTCCAGATTTTCTGATTTGCAAAAGGAAACTAATCTTTCAATAACTTTACGTTCTCACAAATGATTTCAAGGGAAAATAATTTGAAACATCTCTGAAGTTCGTAATCATGATAATGTCAACGAATGTACTTTGTAAATGTTAAGAGCACCGACACAATTTCTTCGCAAAGTCCATTACTATTACATTTAGAGTCATTACAACTCTCAGAAGTTCTTTTACCATTTATCATCGTTCTAGTTAGTGTTGTTTCTAAATTTTAAATAATGATTATTAGAACAAATTTCCTAACATTTTTTGTTATTTTAACTTTAAAATATTTCATAAAATTGTAAAAAAAAATAATTAACTTATTTTAAAATTTTTCAAACCTCTAACATGTCTTTCATTAAAACATTAAACATGCTTATTTTAACTTTTGAAAAATATTACTTCTAATACGTGAAGAATATTTTAAATTTGGTATGTAGAATTTTGTATGTTGAGTTTAGTATTTGGAAATGTGCTTCTCCCACCCAGGTGGAAAATTGATATTTTGGATGTTCGTTAGATTTATACATTTTTGTAATAGTTTTTCTCTAAGACTCAATGCAAAAACTATAAATTCGTTACAAACGAAAGGTAATGTAAATGTGGCATGATTTTATCCTATAAGTGCCTTCCAGAAAATGGTTTACGGCACTTCCAAGTGTTTGCAGTTCTCGCTCGACTATCGAGTTAGAGGTGTTTATTTGCTTGATTGATCTGATACGGTCCATTTCCTCAAATTTTCTCACGTAATCTTATCTACTATGACGGAAAAGAAATGAACTCATAACTAAAGGAAATATATAGACATCTTCTCACGAATTCAAATCAGTAGAGTCTTGTAACACGAACAGAGTGCATCGAAACGTGAAAGTCACAAAGAGGATACTTGGCAGTCTTTTATTATTATTATTTTATAATATTTTATATCATATTACGTGTTGTAAGTGTCATTTTCAAAATAGTGAACAAGACTAATAATACGTCGAAGTAAGTTTCACATTTGATTTTTTATTGATTTTTTTTATCTATATTGATTTACATTTTCATATTTTAGTTTTTATTTTTTTCCGTTGAATATTTGTCCCCAAAATGTCAAGACGTTTGAGGAGTGCGAATGTATTATTAGAGAAAATAAATGATATCGATGCAGAATGTTCTGAGAATGATCAAGAAATTCTAGATATGGAAATCGACAATACGGAAAATTATGATCCACTTGAAACCGACTCGAACATTGATGAGAATGAAGAGAATATTTCGAATGTATGTAGACGGCGAAAGAGAAGGAGAGTTTTAGTTAGTTCCGATAGTGAGAATGACGAAGAGGTAAGAGAAATTGCTATGGACGGAAGTGTTTGGCAGGAAGTAAAAACAGGGTCTAATCATGGAAGAGCACCTAGTCATAATATTTTTAGTGAAACATCAGACCCAACTGGATATTGTAAACGTAATATTATGATAGGTAAAGTTAGGACGGCATTTTCTGTGATAATTGATAAAAATATAATCGAACTTATGAGAAAGTGCACAGAGACAGAGGCATTTAGAGTGTTGAGAATTGTCTACTGCAAAATTATATGGATTTTTTTGCAATTTTGTATGCATGCGGCGCATATGAGGCTAAGAATAAAATGTGGGCCCGCCTTTTTTTTCAAATACTATTAGTAGACATGACTTTACGGAGATTATGAGATTTATTCGATTTGACGACATAAATCAGCGAAGCCAACGCTTACAAACCGATAAATTCGCTATGATTTCGGAGGTTTGGTACAAGTTTATTGATAACAGTCAAAATTGTTATAAACCAAGGCCATATATTACTATTGACGAACAATTGTTTCCAACGAAAGCAAGGTGTAGATTTACTCAAGACATGCCCAATAAATCGGACAAATTTGGTACAAAATTCTGGTTAGCATTCGATGTATGTAGCAAATATATAATAAACGGCTTTCCATATTTGGGAAAAGATGAAAGTAGAGAACCCTCAGTTCCTTATGGAGAGTTTGTCAAGCAGGGGAAAAATGTGTGTTCTCCACCACCCCCCCCC
>MQRK01204882.1:486-12104 GCA_001938485.1 Girardia tigrina | reverse complement strand
TGTAATCGATTGCATGAAATCACGCTAATCAAAAATTCTCAATAAGCTGGTTGAGACTGCCGATTGAACATTGATTTTAGGGCAACGTGACCTAATTAACAATGCTTCACACTGCATGATCTCTAAATAACTATTAATATACTTACTAGAATTTTGAAATTATCAATATTAAATCACAATTACATTTTTCCTATATTCTGCAAGTTAGCTCTCACTCTCTTTTCCATCATGTTCTTGAATTCATTCACAGAGATGATGGTCAGTCTCTTCAATGATTGTTGCATCACACTATGACATTTACATTCATAAACAATATCAAAACATTGTGTTAAAGGTGTAATAGACAGAACCTATTTAGATTTTTAAGAGATCGGGATACGATTTTGAAATTAAATTCATTGTTAGTCGCTTTTAACAATACATTTTTTTAAGTTTTTAAAGCCTTCATAATAGAAATGGGCGTTTATCCTTAAAAGTTTCTCCGCCCGAGCCGATTTGACATGAGTCAAACCTGAACCCGACTTTATTATAATGCGACCCTACCCGATGAAACCTGACTGTATTTTATAAAAACCCGAATTAAAAATTTATTTATTAATTTATTTTATAAAAACCCGACGAACCGTCAATGGAGACACCTGCAGTTCATATCAGAACTGAATTGTACCATTGAATACTGCCCAGATCATACAAATACAGTGACCGATGTGTTATCCAGAAACAATATCATGCAAATAGATGTCTCACAAAGCAACGCATTTCCTTGGCCGACGCAAGTCATTTTAACCAAACAACGAACAGAGTTAAAGAACCATTCGAACGAATTATGGATGAAGAACAATAAATTAATATTACCACCGTCACTTCGGAAAGAAGCTTTTCAGATGCACCATCATGGTGGTCATCCAGGCATCAAACGTACCAGAGAACTTATCGCTCGATCGTTTACATGGCACCAAATGACGAAAGACATTCAGAAGGGGTGTCAAGAATGCCAAGAATGTGCGAAAGCAAAAATTTATCGACACATTAAATCAAAAATCATGCCACTTCCAGCAGCGAGCAGATTCAACGCAATTCACATGGATATCGTGGGACCGCTTCATGATATTTTATTTTTGCCTTTTTCATCCCCGCTCGGCGAATTGTTCAACGAACCTAGTAGGTAAAGATAACAGATATAATAAAAAGTCAATATGAAATTCCGAAGTATACATCCTTTAATTAACAATTTATTTCATTTTATTTAATTAAATATAATGGTAATATATAAAATCGAATCTCATGTGTTTATGTTATAATATCATAAATAAATGTAACAATATGTGTTTACACTAATATTAAAATGTACTCTCACACAAACCAAAGAATTTATTCGTTTATTGTTGAAAGAAAAATTAAAAAAGAACAAAAATAAATTAATTTTTTCTGCAAAAATAAAATTGTGTTTGTAAAGATTGTAAAATAGAAATAAGACGATTAATCTCTTTGTCGAAGAAGAATATTACAATAATAAAGCGAGAGACGCGAGCGAGCAACGAAATAAGATTATTTATTTATTATTTTAAACTGAATTTATTAAAACAAAAATTCTTACATATAAATAATAATAAATAAAATAATAAATGAAGTATAACATTCACGAGACATTTTCTGTTCGAATGTCTTTTGAATGAGCAACGTTCTCTTAATCTTTTAACTTTCAGTATGAATTAAATTGTAATTTAATTAATTTTAATGGGAAAAATAATATGAAGGAAAATATTTTGAGCTCATTTCTACAAAAAAATCCAATTTATTTTTCAATTAAAATTTAAAGAAATTAATGAGATTCGGACTCTTCGTCGATCTCGGAAGGCGAATTCGCCTCGCTTTCGTACCAAACAAAATCAAGACATATTAGAAATTCATTCTTCTTTTACTCCTTCTTTAAGTGACAAATTATTCCCTTTTTTCGCCACTGATCTCACTGCAACTGCCGAGAAACATCTTTTTATGATACATAAATTAAACTGTATTTGCAATGATAAATGTATCCGATTTCCCGCAACGACTTTCACTTCCTCGCTGATGCCAGTATTACACCTTCGTTCTTTCAAGCTGGGACGTACATCTGTCAATTTTAGATCTCTTTTAACATATACAATTATATAATACAATTTTATCTATTTATGTAATAAGAAAGAGCATTCAAAATAAATTCTTGCACAAAAAATTGTATTTTTCATTCTTGACCGGGAACTTTTAGGACAAACTAAAATCGAAGATTCCTGAGTGATTATTATCTCTTTTTGATTTTTGAATAAAAGATTCTGGTGCATCCGGGTTTGCACACGTGGAAAATATAAATGCCATTTTGCAAAACTCCTTCTCTCTCCTATTTCAACGGGTAAATTGAATTGAAATCCTTGATTGCATGAAATTGTGCCCAATTTATTTTTGAACTCTTTGTCATCACTCTGTTTGAACAATTGAAATCGATAGCATGTTTCATGTGTTGTATTCGACAAAATCGATCATGATGAAAATTAACAATCAAATTGGTCTTTTTATTATTAGTTTGTCCTAAAAGTTCCCGGTCAAGAATGAAAAATACAATTTTTTGTGCAAGAATTTATTTTAAATAAATAGCAATTAATCTTCAAAGTACAGTCCATTATTTTCGACTACTTTCTGCCAACTGTCTGTAAGCTTTCGGATATGGTCAAAGTACCATTCTGGCTGCTTTGAATTGAAGAACTCTTGACATGCTTGTTCAACTTCATCGAATGCTTCGAATCAGTGGCTTTTCAAGAATTGTTGCATGGATCGGAAGAGGCCATAGTCGGATGGAGCGCAATCAGGGCTGTAAGCAGGATGTGGCAGGATTTCGACTCCATCCAACTCTTGGAACCTGCCCGTGGTCTTCTTGGTGGTATGCGGCTTGGAATTGTCTTGCTGAAGCAGTGCACTTTTTCGGTTGATTAAGGCAGGGTACTTCTCCTTGAGCTTCTCGTAGACACGGTTCAGCTTTTGACAATAGAGCTCTGCATTGATGGCCTGGCTGTTCTGAACCAACTCAAAGTGCAGGACTCCCTCAAAGTTCCACCTGGTGTTGTCAAGCTTTTCTTCCAATAGTGACGCAGCAACATACGGATTTCAAGCTTTGTAATCTCGTAGTCCATATAATGCTATAAATAAATCGATATATATATATATATATATAAAATAAATAATGCCAAAAAGAAATTATAAACAAATTGTATTTTCATTATTGACCGGGAACTTTTAGGACAATCTAATATCAGTAAAATGCATCAATTTAGTACTTATAATAAAAGTTAGATTTGTTGGTATCTCAATCAAATCGTTAATTTTATTTTCGTAATCATCATCAGAATTCGATCAATGAACTCGATTCAATTCTCTAAGACAAATTGAATCCCAATAGTTCATAATAAATTTTTCTATGGTTTAGTTGATCGAAATATTTTGTTGAAAACATGAAATAGTTTTATATTTTCAGAAACGCTTTATTTTCACACGCTTACCAATAGAAATTCTTTTTTAGCAACACCACAATCAATCAGCAACGATTTAGATAATGAAAATACTTCTGAATTTTCTATATCTCAAATAAAAGAAAAACCTTTTTACACAAATTCTTACTATAAATATTAATATATTATTTTTTTATTAATAATAAAATTTCCCCTTTTGTAATAAAGTAACAATTCATAAAATAATGAAATGATCTTCAAGCAATTTCATCAACTTTAAATTTCATTTATGACAAAAAAAACAAACATGTCCGAAAACACATACCATAAGGACTGAGTGCGAAAAATATTACTAACTTTAAATCTCTATAACTCCAACATAAATTCACAAATTACAAAAAACTAATCAAGTAAGCTGTTGTTTGAATAAATCAAAATAAAATTCATTTTAGTATTTATTTTTAAATTTCATTTTTCATGAATATGTCGCCAGAAACTGGAAGACGCGAATTAAATTTTCGTTTATTTCAAGAAAATCCCCAATCAAGTCAAAAAGAAATTGCCAGAAAGGCAATAAAAATATATAAAGACGCTTGTTTAAACGCATGAAAAGTGTGACAATAAAAAAGTGTAAATTTGAAAAATAATAAATGTTATAAAACTAAGATTTTTGTTATTCCTTCTGGAAATAAATGGCACTTTATCACCGACTCAAAAGTTGCTCTCCTTTCGGATTTCGGCTGACACTCGGTCACATTATCCTATTTTAATCCTTTTAGTTAGCACACTTTTCGAAAACTGACAAAATGATGAACGGAACGGCATGCCTCCACGGATTAGGAGAACCGGCCGACTTTCATAAGACGGGCCAGCGACTGAGCAAAGTCTTCGACCAGAAATGATCGCGACAACTAAGTGGTCCGGTGTGGAATCGAACAAATTTCGAAAACAATCCAGTACCTATATTAATAAAATAAACCCCGCACGATCACAAAACCTGGGGACTGCACCGAACAATTATTATTTTTAATTATTAATATTTTTATTATTAATGATATAATACTTCTTAAAAATTCTATTTAAAACCTAAAATTAGTGAAACCAGTAAATATTTATTTATAAGTTGTTCTGAATAGTTTCTTGATTATTATGAATATTTTTACTCAAAAATATTAATGATTGAGATTCACTTAAAACCTTATTTGAATGGGGAATTTCATTACTGTACCGTTTGTTGCAAGAATAATGTCAATTCTGAGGATGTCCCCCGCCATTGCAGCTGGGTCTGTGTTTCCATTCAATGAATATAATAAGGGAAGGAAAAGGAGAATCTTGTCTGAAAGTGTCGCCACTGAATCGCCGACCGTCTCATATTGGATACGACATATTTGACGGCAAGTTGGAAAATGAATGACAAATTTGTTCAATTTTATCAGTTAAGTTTAATTTTCAAATTCCGTATCATACGTGAGACGTTTAAGTACGAGAAAAAGACGCATGTTTTAAATTGGATACAAATTTTTAATTTTACTTATTCAGCCCTTTATGTGGAATAAAACGCGTCAGAGGCATTGGAGCTTGTAAATCAAAGAGAAGGAGGACTAATCTCCTTTCTGATTTGAGTGATTATTTTCTGTAAAGTTTCATGTATTTCCTGTAGTACCCCTTCCCTCAAGTCTTCGTCCACGAATCTTCAACCCCTGTAGATACATAAGTCAATATATATTTAATGGACATATGGACATTTGTCCCAGCTTGATTTCACCAGATGTTTTTAAATAATATATTACGATATTTGTTTTGTTTTTAATTACACTAATTCCTCTCCGAATAACTTTCAATTTGGATAGACAAATATTTAATATTTTATGAATTTATTTCACCTAAATTAAATTGTTTTGACAGAATTTGTCACTTTGAGCAGTCGAATTCGCGAGGAAACATCGGAGAATAACGAGGAAGAGGAAAGAAAGAAGAAATATAACTTCCATTTATTTTATTAAACAAGAGCAAACGGTCTCTATTTTATATTTATTTGTATTATTGCTCGGTTTTACCGTATATTTTAATGACGATGTTTAGCCGGAAATTTTATGTTCTTTTTAGACTTTTTTTTGGTAATATTTAATATTAATTTAAGCCATAACATTTACATTTTTATGGGATTTTAAATGTCTTTTTCGTGGTTTTATTCTTCTTCGTCGGACAGAAGGGAGTCAGGAATGTGTTCCTGTCAAATAATGACCAAACTCTTTTCCCGGAACTCTCATTTCGTCATCATAAAAATAAGGAGTTTTTTATTATTTAAAAAACCATTAAAAACGAAAGTCGTAAAAGTAATTTTCATTCAAATTTATCGTAAAATTAATGACTCTTTTTGTAATTAAAATTAAATAATATCTGAAATTAAAACTGGTTATAGTAATAATAATAATTATTTATTATTATTTTTGAATTTATAAATTAAGAATTGAATTATTTATTTATTATTTAGTAATTTTTAATAAATTCAAAAATAATCAAATATAATAATTATATATTTTTTGAAATTGTGACGTCATTTTGAAATCAATTTCGGACGAGAGGAATTGCGCTGCTCCCAATGAGTAGTGAGTCTATCCAATGAGTAGTGAGTCTATCATAGAAAATGTAGTGCGATTATTCAAGTGAAATTTATTTTCCATAAAAACGAGTTATAAAGGGTTTAGGGTTATTAGGTTATTAAAAATATTTCGCAATAATTTCTCAAAAAAAATTCCATTCGCATCAACACATATAACACCCTTTACAAGATACTGTAAGGCTTTTTTGAAGAATTCTAGGTAATATTTGATAAAAACATTTGAAATGAACCTCTTTGAGCTCACGTCAAATGGTTAAAAAATAATTAGCAAATTGTGCTCAATCAGGACTGCAGGAGGGGATAGGAGTGCACAGTGAATCGACGATACTGAACTAATGGAAATTGAAGTCGGTTAGTGTAAATGAGTACATTGACGTGCAAAATCTGTTCTTTTTATCAGCTTCCTGACTTATTATACGAGCTTAAAATATTATTCGCATTCATTACGATTTTGGAGAGCTCGTAATTTTTTTAATTTAAAGAAAGTTGCGTTTAAAACAATTTTATAAATTTTATAATTGTAGGATTTCACAAATATTTCATTAAACTAGATTTTAAAATAAAACTACTAAAATAAATTTTAAATTTTTCTAAAAAAGTTTAACCTATAAAATTTTACAATTAACATAAATTAAGTTAAGATCAACCTAAGTTAAGTTAACCTAAAAAGATGGAAGTAGTAATACGATTGGTGGAGACCGAGAAAATAAATTACAGGAGAGTCTATTGCACTAGCCATCAGAAATGTACTGGAAGAAGAAAGAATTAACATCAAGGATTGTACAAGACAAGCATATGATGCAACACATCTATAACTTCAGATAGAAAAGGGGTTCAGTCTTTCTTTAAGACATGGACACCATTTGCGGAGTACCAAGAATGTGTCCTTCACTCTCTAAATCTAACAATTTGCCATGGATGTGAACTTTCGTTTATTAGAAATATGATGAATTCTTACCAACAACTGTTTTCTTTTTTTCAATAAATCACCAAAGCGTTAATGATTTCTCCAACGTGTCATTTCTGCTCAAGCACCGGAGTATGAGTCAAGTATGAGTCAGAAATGTACTGACTCATAAATTAAGTTAAGATTAAACTAGATTTTAAAATAAAACTGCTAAAATAAATTTTAAATTTTTCTAAAAAAGTTTAACCTATAAAATTTTACAATTAACATAAATTAAATTAAAATCATATCGTATTTGATTTTATTTAATGAAGTAACAAATTCAAATATTACGATTTAATATTTAAAATTAGGATTAAAATGTTACGAAACTAAAATCGAATATATAAAATTTAATGTTTAATTATGAGTAACAATTAAAATAAATTTTAAATGAAAGGGGTAAAATAAATTTTCCAAAACAAGTGCGACAGGTAAAATAATCAATTTTAAACTATAAACATTAATTTTTGAAATTAAAAGTTATATCGATATTTACATTTAGTATTTTATTTATAACTGGTTTGCACAAAATAAAAAACATCGTTCCTCAGAAGTTTGTTTAAAAAATAGTTAATTGTTATAAATAATCAATTTTAGTGTTGGGAATTCTCTGATTAATCACTGACCTCACAGCCTTGATACATAATTAGCAAAGATCATAACTTTTGCCTCCCAAAAATTAGTGCTTATGACAACATTTAATGATATTTTGGCAATCGCCATTTTCTTCTTTGAAGATCATTTCAATGACAGGTACTATTTTAGAGGCTCACATTTTGATTCTTATGCATAAAGATCAATAGATGTTCAAGTGATTCAAATGATCCCGGGAGCAAACTACGCAGATAGTCTGCATTCTATTGTTAAAAATCTTGGAAAAAAGTTGGATGTATTGTTTATACAATTTCATTGTCAACAAATAATGACTGTAGATTGCTATCACTGACATTTAAGCGAATAGAGAGCTCTCATGGGGTTATTTGTAGTTGAGTCTGCACCGTTTTCTTTGAGTGTCTCAGATATTTGTTTACCAATATCACATTACCTGTATTATTTTTAGGACTCGATTCTCCTCAAATCTTTCTTAGTTAGGCATCGTTCTTGATTGATAAATTAAAATTCTATTTCTAAACCTCTAATAATTCGAACAAAATTAAAATACAAATTCGAGCACAATCCTAAAACAACGTACTATAAACACCATTCGAAAATGTTCCACACTTTAAGAAAAAATACGTTTGACAATTTTTAATTTTTAGGCGCATCATCTGCATAAAGTTATTCTTTCATAATTGGATACATACGAGGCACTCGTATATTAGTGCCTCACAAACAGATTTACATTGAAGCAACCCAATTTCCTTGGTGGAAGATTTCATCAAATCCACTACTTTCACGGACACAGACAACTTAACACGACAGCTTAATATGTACAAAATGAGTTGGCATTGGTCTTCATGGCACAACCCATTAACTTGTCTGACTTCTAGCAGTGAGATTTTTATTTGTTTTCCCCTTTTAAATATTTGAGTCGCGAAGGGATTGCAATTATACTTAAGAAATGTGATGGTGGGCACAGCAAATCACTGACCTTGTATGTATATGACACCAGTAAGTTGTCCGATCAATGTCACTGATCTCTTGATACATACTTTGAACATCTTTAGACCCAAATGTCTGACATTTGTACTGAGCCGTACACTGTGTTCCATCGGTCAAAGATAATTGTTTTTTCATTTAATAAGAATAATTTAACAATTTACTTTTTTTGAAAATTTTCAAAAATATTTCAATCCCAAATTATTTTTTAGATTAAAATTAATTTTTTTTCAAAAATATAAAAACAAATGGAAATAAATGTATCAAACACTTGTTAATAATTCACTAGGATTATTCTTTTTGTTTCCATTGTCAATACCGATGGGACTCACGAGGGGGGCACTTTGGGTCTAGCTTTTATATGCGATTATTGTTTCTTACAAAAGCCATGTTTTATGTCATGTCTGATTAAATATTAACGCAAAAGGAATATTTTTTTAAGTAACCTGGTTGGTTGCGTTTGTTAAGAGACAATTTTCGATGAAGTATAAATAAATAAATAGATCGTACTAGTGATCTCATATTTATACAAGACCTAAAAAGGTCCATGACCTAGAGACATGTCAATGGGGATTATAAAATAGATTGCAAAAATAATAAATGTAAAAATGCCATTCCAGGATCTGTTGCTGATGGTAAAATTGTTTTGACCTCATATTATTAATAAATTATTAAATAAGATTAAATGTTTTCAAGGCAATAACAACTTCTTATGAATTCATTTTATATAAAAGCAACTCTACTTTTATGTAGAACAGCGTTTCTCAAAGTCTACGACAGTGCGGACACAAAAATTAATGAGCATTAATTTCACGACCACCACATGTTTGATTTTCAAATTTTTGAAATAATATTTAGGCAAAATATTTTGATATACGTACTATTAAAGCAAAAGTTATGCGGGTACTACATACATTAAGTAAGCCTTAAAACTAAAATTTCTTTAATATTTTCTGGGTGAGGCGACTTTACAGCGGTCGACTTTACCGCGGATTTTTTCAGAAAAAAATATTAAAGATTTATAATATTAATATTAAATAATTAAATAAATTCAATTTTCTTAAAATTTTTAATTAAGATATTTTTTGCTATTGTTACTGAATAATACTTTATTAAAATATAATATTTATAATAAAATTTTTCATTTATGTTAATATATCTTTAAAAATATACCTTAAAATTTTTTATATTTCTAAAAAGTCTTTTCTCACACTTTTTCCAGCATGAATCTTCAATTCTTTACTTCAAAATCTTAAAATCCGATTATTGCGCTTGCAGGTAAAGTTGTTGCTAGGCCCATTRMTCAGGTGGTTGCAACTCGTGCATCGCAGACAGTAGAGGCCCCGAGGCAAATTATTCAGAAATCTAGGACTGGGATTCCACTTGACGCTGCAATATTTCTTCCAAGTTATCGCTCTAGTCAACGTACAATTCAACGAAAACGAAAACAAGAGAATGCTCCATGGCCAAATCCAAATCATCTTTCAGAAATAAATGTTCCTGAAAATTTGAGGTTTACAACTAGAAATGAATCTTTTTTAATAAACGATTCTGGATCTAATGATGCCAACCGGATAATGCGCTTCAGTACAACTGCAAACATAAATCTGATAGCTTCTTGTGAAAATTGGTTTATGGATAGGACTTTCTCTGTCGCCCCTCGATTATTTTACCAAGTTTATACTATACATGCTTTAAAATCAAACAAAGTATTGCCTTTTGTTTATGCATTGATGACCAATAAAACTCAATTAAATTACACTCGTATGTTTGAAGAGCTTTTAAGACAACAACCAAATTTAAATCCACAAACTATTATGATGGATTTTGAAAAAAAATTTTTTTCAGCAGTTTCTCTCGATCCAATTCCCAGGATCGATTTACGACGATCAGGCCAGCCCAGGTCTCACGTAGACGATGTGGCGCCCACTCCACAATGGACAACGAGAAATATTTGACTAAAGATCAATGCAATGGAGGGAGCAATGGACGTTGTTTCCACAGTATTTTGCAATGCTACTGTTAAAGGCTGTTTTTCATCGGAACCAATCAATTTGCAAAAAAAAATAAAAGAAACATCAAATCTTCTGGATCTCTATTCCAACAATGATGAAATTAGAACCACTCTGAAATCACTGATGGCCTTAACGTTTGTTCCTGTGGATGATGTTATCACGGCATTTTTGGCTTTACTTGATCTTTCTAATGATTATCCAGAACTTTGCATATTTTGAGGATACATATATTGGCCGTGCTGATGAAGAACGAAGATTACGTCACCGACATTCAATTCAGTGTTGGAATATATATGACCGCGTTATTTATCATCTTCCACGCACAATCAATGCAAAAGAAGGTTGGCATCGTGCGTTTCAAAATTCTATCGCTTGCAATCACCCAACTGTTTAAGGTTTATAAATTAATTTCGTACTGAACAAGATTTTGTTGAACTAATTTTGCTGCGCATTAAAATTCTCTTTAGAATTGAAGAATTCCCACAATTCTCATCGCAAATTTATGCCAAAGTAAGTGAGAGGATTGAACGTGTCGTTGAGCAATACAATAATTTACCAATATTGGATTATCTTAGAGGCGTTGCTCATAATTAAGAAAAATTATGTATAAAAAATGTATAAAAACATTTCAAATACATTCCAGAATCGTGCATATTGATAAATTGTTGTCTGTTTTGGATTAAAGTATATATTTACTATGCCATTATTTTAATATATCAGTTTAATGTTTTTGTATCTTTCTTATATTTACACATCACATTTTTTGGTGTGTTATTCATTTGTTCTAGAATGTTATTTGAATTTTTTAAATTAGGAATTTACTAATTTTTCGTGTGTTGTTTGTTTATTTTTTATATTAAAAAGAATAATTAAATGTCATGTCGATCTGAAATTTTCTATCCATTTATGTTTTAAAATTAAAACCTTTGTATGATTCATTGTTTTATCATAAC